>JALIZF010001775.1:500000-753249 GCA_029948255.1 Telmatactis stephensoni
GGTCCAAAATATAACTCAAAAGAACGAGCTGAACGAATTGAAAGAATCTATGAATTATTTATCATGTCTACCAAAGCTTGTTCAAGCTCCAGATTGAATTGAACGAATTTATGAATTATTTATTATTATTTATTTATAGTTTTTTTATCTTCTCCTTTTTGTATTATGTTATTATTACTATCATTATATTTTTGTTATTATTATTTTATATCCTTGTTATGGTTTTATGAGAATAAATAAATGTAGATGTAGAGCTTGCTATACGAAAGGAACATGACATTACCAAGCTCAGTCGTACAATTGAATCAACCCTGGAAGTTACAACCTCAGTCAACCATCAACCTCCAAGTTACAACCTCAGTCAACCATCAACCTCCCTCATCTTCAAATCATCCTAAATAAGTGACTCACCGACTCCACATCTTGTCGTAAGTGTAAAAATCTATAACAAGACAACTGTAATGCTATTGAAGTGATTTTTGCCATAGATGGTATCACTTTAAATGTTCATTGCTGAAAAACGATATATGGATGTGTGTCAATTGCAGAAAAGACCGACTTTTCCATTATTTCCCACTTTCCCACTTTCCCATATAATGATGTCCTAATCAATCAAATAGTAAACAATTCAAATTCATCTTGTTTATGCTCAAGTAAAGTTAGTAATCTAAAGCTGGAGATGCTTCAGTCCAAAGTTTGACATTTTCAATTCATTCAACAGAGTCTCCGAGGTTTCAAATTATGATTCTGACCAAATTAAAATTTACCAACACAAACGAACTTCGATTATTATACAATAAAATTTCATGATAGCATAGAAATTAGAGATGCCGCTAGCGTTTTTAAAAAATCACTTTTCTATTTTACACTGTAATATACGAAGTTTAGCAGCAAACCATAAAAATTTTCAACGTGTTGCAAGACCTTAACCATGACTTTTCTGTAGTCGGTTTGTCGCGGAAACCAACTGATTTCGTGAAGGGCAAGAGTCTGTCTCCAATCTATCTATTGATGGTTATCATCTTGTATCACAGGGTAGTTTGTCCAACGCTGGAGGATTTTTTCCTTTTTTTCTGTAAAATCTAACTTGAAATTTTCTATAAAGAATGATTTAACGATTTCGAAACAAGAATATGAAAATTCAGTTATTGATAGAAGTTGATTGTGCAAACAATCACAATATCCTCTGCAGTATCTTTTACAGACACCCTTCGAGCCCGCCTGAAACATTCAAAGAAAAAAATAAATATTGTATCATAAATATACTAGGCGGTTTCAATACAAAATTTACCGCAACAAAATAACCTCTCTCATTAGATAAAGTAAAAAAATAATAATAGTAATTATAATGACTACTTTACTAACAATTGCCACAACTTAAAAAATATCTGGGGAGGTATCAGACAAATTGTTACCACTTAAAAGAGTAACAACCGCATGCCTAGTAAAATCCAAAAAGGTGATTCTGTGGTCAGAGAAGTTAGAGAAATATGTAATATTTTCAATAATTACTTCACCTCTGTTTGTTGGCACTAATCTATTAAAATCCATTCCAACTAGTGCTAATTCTCTCGGCTTGGAATATCTAGATTCAAGACAAGTCTCTAGTTTATATTTAGCTCCGATAACCCAAAAAGAAATTGAACAAGAAAATGGATAAATTAGATGATTTATAATCGTCGGGTCCTTTCAGTATACCCACTAATTAACTTCTAAAATTGCTAAAATGTAGTCTGTCCAAACCACGTACCATTATTAGAATTAATTTATAATACTTCTTTTGGCACTACGGTAGTGGCTAGAAGTCTAAAGATCGCAAAAGTAATCCCATTATTTAAATAAAAGCCCTCTATGAGGACATGTGGTTACTGGTAGTCAAAACATATAACATCCACAATCATCCCCATGTCTACTATCGTAGATTTTTAGAGTTATGGCCTAGTTTGCATTAATATATGATCACTCTCAGTACATATGGATATCTGCATGGTATTAGTACCTGATCAAGTCCCAACCATCACCTAAATGCACTTCTAAAACTCATTAATAATTCATACGCAAATAGACCAATTGAAGACGTTCATTTGGTCTCGTGTTGAGACCTTTATACCAGATATAAACACTGATGCATAAACATGAGTGTTTTATCAAAATCAGTTAAAACACTCATTAATAAAACATGAGTGTTTTAACTAACTCTGATAAAACACTCATGTTCATGCATGAGTGTTATATCAGTACAAGGTCCGACGAAACTGTTAATATACATCATGCCACTCTATTCTGATATTCAGAATTCTTTTTACGCACGTGTGGGATGAAAATTTGAGATAGAGATGGAGATATGTGTTTATTGAAAAAAAATACAACTCGCAGCCTAAGGGCTAAATTGCGTATATATATACAAAATAATATATTTGAATAAAATTGATAAATATATAAAATTGAATGATATTGAAAAAGTGAATTACAAAATTGGATTTAATCTATGTGATCTAAATACGCGTCATAAAAAAAGGTATTATATCTCTGCAAGAGACCATAATACTAAGAGAGCGAAGCTCAGTATTGATGTCTGTGCCATGTTCGTGGCGGCTAAGGCTATTTTTAGTAACTTCGCCATCGCGCGCGCAAGGCTCTTAAACAATAGAATTCAAACGGTCCCGTCCGCGCGCACGTCAAAAATCAAATTCTATTGGTTGAGGGACTTGCGCGCGCGATGGCAAAGTTACTAAAAATAGCCTTAGCCGCCACGAACATGGCACAGACATCAATACTGAGCTTCGCTCTCTTAGTATTATGGTCTCTTGATCTCTGAGACTATTGGGAAATATAGTTCACTGAAGACGGTATGAAGGTGTTCATGAATCTACAAGTCTTTGCTCTTGGGGGGACAAAGACTCGAGTCCATCGAAGAGTGATTTTCAATATTAAAAACTAATCACTACAAACGCCAGCTAGTTTCTTAATAAAACGTACTTTCATAGCGAAAATCGAAGAAAAGTACTCGGCAAAATTCGGAAGGTTTTCGTTCTCGTCCGACTGTCACCCGAAGTGATTACTTCGGAAAGTCACGGACTATCGAACTTACGCACTCGATGACATAGTGTTACTGGCTTTTATAAAAAGCCAGTAACCACAAAAGCTGTCAACAGAGGGATGTTTGTGGTCAAAATAATAGAGCTTTTTTCCAAAGAGAAGTCAAATCTTTTGTTATTCAAAAACTTTCTATTGTACTTGCCCACAAATATGGCCGCCATGAAATCCCTCTATTAGATCCTAGTAATTACTGTTAGTTTTAAAACGCGCTCTTTTCCTTAGACGCACCTTAGCTATTAGAAAAGTATGATTCAGAAGTTGTAACGCTTCAACGTGCGTAATTCCAACCACGAATTTACATAAAACACTGAGTCATCCTTACTTCATAATGTAGGAATTTTCCCTTAGGAAATAGCCGCGAGGCACAAGCACTGGTAAGTTTCCGTTACGCCTTAGGATTACGCACGTAGAAATCGTTATAAAAGAAGCGCGCTACAGAGCTAAGTTCAGTTAAAGTCTAACTCAGCTACTAGGATTCAAAATCAAGGGATCATTCAAGTTTGCTACCGCTCTACGAATTGCTACCTTTGGTGCGAGCGTAAACCAAGTAAGTTTTGACTCTTGTATGATAGTCGTAAGATTCATCTAGTTTATAGATCGTTAAGTTGTATTTAGCCCATGCATTAAAATTAGTCACGGTTTGTGTTTATATTGTTTTGTTGTTACTTGAGGCTTAATGCCAACTCAGTTTAGACGCTATCGCTGTTTAAACATTCTAGAAGTCATGCGGTAACTCTTATACTTGGCCAAATAGTTAAATCCATAGATGAAGGAGCTTTTTCGTGTGGTCATTTTCTTGACTGAAGTAAAGCCTTTGATTCAGTAGATCACAACATAGTGTTGCCAAAACTTGAACACTATGGCATACGAGGTATTGTTTATGAATGGTGTCGCTCTTATCTATGTGACAGAAAGCAGTGTGTTTCAATCTGAATAATATTAACTCAGACTTTTGCAGTATAAGTTGTGGGGTTCCTCGAGGATCGGTTCTTGGACCGCTTTTGTTCTTGTTGTACATTAATGACTTCAGTAACTGTACTAATGTTGTTGAAATTCATCTCTTTGCAAAAACAAAAGCTTCAGAATGTGAAAAATACATCTGTGCAAAGCCGCAACGCAAGATGGTTGAGGCAAGAAGCCATAATTTGGCATCAAAGGCCAAATGTCAAGATTCCTACCCAAAACGGGAGGCAGAGCTACTTGTTTCCTAAGTCTGTTGTAGATTGGTAAGTCTGTTGTAGATTGGTAAGTCTGTTGTAGATTGGTATAAGTCTGTTGTAGATTGGTTGGCCAGTCGGTCACTTAGTTCAGTTTGTGTGAGGGCGTCAGCCAGCGTGGTCAGTCAACCATTCCAGTCATGTTAGTGATATTGCAAGAATGAGAAATTAACTCTAACTGCTCTGTGAGCTACTTATTCGTTCGCCTGTACCTGTGGTGATAATGGGAAAGGGAGAACTGAGAATATATTGGAGGGAGAACAGGGACGTGAGCGATAGGAAACCTTCCAGTTTATTCCTTCCCCCTTGTCCTTGCTTGGTCCCCCCTCTCTGCCACAGAGAGAGCAAGAGTTGAAAAGAGATGCTCATACCTCTGTTGTAGTTTACGGTGTAAATACCATTTCAAGTTCTAGGACTTAAATATAATCATTATAAGAACCAAGACACTTAAAGAGACCAATTAAGATCACTAACCAAGTTAGTTTGATTTTATTGTACATTTATCTAAATGGTGATTCCTGTTTAACTAAGTTGAACCTGTCGAAAGGCGTTATCTCAGAGATGTGAAAGTCTGATTTAAAGGAATCGAACTGGAGGGATTGGATGATTATTGCGAACTGAACACGAGAAAAGGTGTTAAAAATCTTGAAAATCTCTCTGTACGTAGGAGACATCTTAATCAATCTTATATACTTCGTGTACGTAATAATCTTTATTTAATTTGTTCCGAGCGTTTCGGGTCGTTGACCCATCATCAGCGAAGGTGTACAAATGACTAATCGCATACAAACAAACAGAGCAAGCTTAAAAACACACGAGCTACATATATCTAATGCGCGCTAGGAAAAAGACTATCAAAAACAAAAGGTTAAGTTAGTCTTTTGGAATATATGCGCTCGGCATCAATCGTCCACAGTGTCTATTAAATACAACATTGTTTTAAATCTTGTATGTATGTTTGTTGGTTTGTTTGTTGGTTGGTTGGTTGGTTGGTTGGTTGGTTGGTTGGTTGGTTGGTTGGTTGGTTGGTTGGTTGGTTGGTTGGTTGGTTGGTTGGTTGGTTGGTTGGTTGGTTGATTGATTGGTTGGTTTGTTTGTTTCGGTTTGTGTGTTTGAACACACACACAAAAAATCCGTTACATTTTTGAGATAAATAAAATCATCTTTTTTAGTTACGGTTCAAGCCTGTCGTCCACACTAAAACAGCATAAAACACCTCCTCACAGCATATGGTCTCCTGTTTAGCTCTTAATAATTTCCCAACCTTTTTGCCTTGTGCCTCTCTTCCCTCTGCTTCACGATAACTAGGATCTGGATATATTACGAGGGTGGGTTTTGGTCCACCAACAGTTACACAACTGGGTTGCGGTCGACCAAACGGTAGTGCTTACACAGGATCTTTATCCGTCGTCACAAACACTAGTACTTTACAGCTTTGGAGTCAAACTGTGAGTGTGTATTTAAATACACACTTGCTTATTTAAGCTTAAGCTAGTGGGTAGCCACATTAAATAAGCATAACCCACTAAACTAGTTTGTACTGGGTTTCTTAAAGTCTCTTGACCTGAATAAGGCCTATTGACTTAAGAACCTTAATCCTATAAAACTCTTTGTAAAAGGGATTAACTTAAAGTGCCAATATATAAAGTCTAGCCAAATCCTTTTGAATCTAGAAATACTTCATATAAATAAACGCTTCATATAAATATTTCTTAAAATCAACTCCTCTCTGAGAATTAAGCGATTCAAATGCATGTGAAAATGCAAATGAGATGACGTCAAAGCAGGAATTATTCAATATACAAATACACTGCATACAAATTTTGTACTATTTTTTCTATTTGCAAAACAATCTCATTGCTAAAGTACAAAATATGGTGAGTATTTTTGCTACTTAACTGAAATGCACTTGTTTCAGAACTAGAATCAAAATCAAGCAAATTCCTGCTTTGACGTCATCTCATTTGCATTTTCAGATTTGAATTGCGTAATTCTCAGAGATGAGTTGATTTTATTCAGAAATATTTACATAAAACTTTAATTTATTTATATGATATATTTCTAGACTGAAAAGGATTTGGCTAGGCTTTATTGGCACTTTAACCAAGCGTCGATTGACGACGGTCGCTTGTACATTTAAGTCAACTGGTCCAACTGAGATATAGAAACTGAAGTCTTAATCAAGAATAACTAGATATTTCTTGACTCAAAGTCTGTTGGTAAGCAAAACTAAGAAATGACGCTCATTAGATATTCCAGGCAAAAAGTCTATTATTGCACCTGCGTTGTTACACGACCAGCTGAAGTACAAACTGGTTCAATTCTGGTTCCTTGAGTAATGAAACTTAACCGGCTGTCGTTAAAACGCGGGGTGCGGATTGCGGATAGATTTTTGCGGATTGCGGATAGATTTTTGCGGATAGTGTCCGAAATATAATATTAGTCCAAAAATTCCAAACAATTATAAAATTAAAGAGTAAGTAATGATAAACAACAAAGAATATCTAAATAAAAAACGGCCAAAAGAAATTATTCTGCTTTCTTGTCTGCTTTATAATCTGTCATCGTGATTCAGATAGCGAGTTTGTGCGGGTCAAGAAGCTAGCAGCGTTTTGTGCAGTTTGCTAAAAAACTTGTTTTGAAACATTTCAAGATCATTTTTAGAATAATATTAGAGAAGTAAATTAATCTTCAACTTCAAAACCTCTCCAAAAGTAAAGGAACACTAAGGTCATTTGTTTCTGATCACCGTGACAAACCTTGCGTGACCAGTTTCAATCCAAGTGAGAGGGACAGTGAGAGGTACGTTTTAAAGGTTAATACTCACGGTTGTAAATAAAACGTCTCTGTTAAGTTTTAGCTTTGTGAGCTTTTAACAATAACGACTCCATTTGACTCCATTTGCATTCTGTATCTATACTAATTTTGGGACAAATTTCCCTACAGCTCTTCGTCAATATTCTGATCTTCAGTATTTTAAGATATCCCATATCCGGCTGTATTTTTTCTGCTGACTAAGGGTGTTTTCTGGCCGGTTGGTTCCACTAAATGGAAAGCACCCTATATACTCTTACCGTATCCCCCGGGGGAGGGGACTCCTATATATAAGAGGACGGGGATGCTCAACAATTCATTTCTACCCCTAAAAGGTACCAATTCAAAAACAATAATAAAGAATAAAAGTAATGAAACACTTTGTTATCGATGTGCTTTGAAGATTCAATTCAGATCATCGAAATCGTCCCTTTCATGCTTATTTTAGGTAGTTTATTTACCCCAAAACAGTCCGTAAAAGGTACCAGCTATGTCCCTGGTAGTCCATTTAAGTCTGAGGCACCCTAAAAGGTACCAGATTGCCGATTTTGACCCCTAAAAGGTACGACGAGCATCCCCGTCCATTTACGATCGGAGTCCCCCCACCCCCTCCCCCCGGGCCGTATCCCGCGGAAACCTCTACTGGCCGGGGCTTCATCTATCCTGTCGTCCGTGGTCTTGTTGTCGGAATACTTATAAAGAAAGAGTGTATGCAACCAATAGAAAGAAAAAAAAAGAAAGAAAAAATTCCCCGTTAAAAGAAAAAGTAGGCTCTAGTAAATATTGCATTTGTCACATGGATCGAATTCACTGACTTGCAAATCCTATGTACGACTGTCACGCGCAAGGTTTGTCACGGTGATCAGAAACAAATGACCTTAGTGTTCCTTTACTTTTGGAGAGGTTTTGAAGTTGAAGATCAAAATTACTTCTTTAATATTATTCTAAAAATGATCTTGAAATGTTTCAAAACAAGTTTTTTTAGCAAACTGCACAAAACGCTGCTAGCTTCTTGACCCGCACAAACTCGCTATCTGAATCACGATGACAGATTATAAAGCAGAAAAATTTCTTTTGGCCGTTTTTTATTTAGATATTTGTTTTTGTTCTTTGTTGTTTATCATTACTTACTCTTTAATTTTATAATTATTTTTATCATATTTTGGACACTATCCGCAAAAATCTATCCGCAATCCGCAAAAATCTATCCGCAATCCGCACCCCGCGTTTTAACGACAGCCAAACTTAACCTTTCAAGTTTCCGATCAATTCCATTACTGACCTATTGACATGCATAAGGTGTTATACAAGGCCAACATACATGAACCTTTTGTTGTAATAATTACTCTGTTCTCAAAGATAGGTTGTTGTCATAGAAACCACAGTTAAATGATTGCTGTTATTGGATCTTTCTTTTCCACGAGTGGCCGTGGCTCTGTGAACAGTAGCCACAAAAATAATTATTTCTCTAGATATTCGACAACACTGCAAAGGATGTCAACTAAGTAACACTATAGTTATCTTGTTAGCTTTTTATATGAGACACAAAGTGCTTCTTATTCAATTTCCGTTGCCATAGCATCAAACATCTTATGCCGTTCAAACTTCAATCTGTTATTAAATGCACCGTCGGAGTACTGTGTCCAATTAGTTTCGTCCAGCATGGCAAAATATCAGCTATCTAAACTCGGAAAAAAGACAAAAATCGCCTACTTTACGGGTTATGTTTCGCGTACAATAACCATCTGCAAGGTAAAACTTTTAAGAGAATTCATAACTTGAACACCAATAGTCTGTAAAGTAATTTCGATCTGGTCACTTTTGGCTGCAGCGATCTTGAAACATCGGGCTGATTAATTGTCATTTTCGAGAAAGATTTTAAAATTCATTTGTAAAATTTGACATCGTGCCCCGCTCCCCCCACCACAATTGTTGAAGTATTACAAAGAGTAAAGGTGGAAAAAGCTTATTTTTCAATAATATTGCTAGGGGAGCTGTAAAAGGTTTTGTATTTCGTGGCTGGAATGACGACAGCTTTGCTTGTCAAAGGGTAAACTTGCCGAATTATTTGACGATCGCTGAAGCCCAAAGTACCCTAATCCTACCACACGTTAACGTGTCGTAACGTAATGACTTCCACTACCAGATTTACCTTATAAATGAAATAGGGGCCCAAAATATAACTCAAAAGAACGAGCTGAACGAATTGAAAGAATCTATGAATTATTTATCATGTCTACCAAAGCTTGTTCAAGCTCCAGATTGAATTGAACGAATTTATGAATTATTTATTTATAGATTTTTTATCATCTACTTTTTGTATTACATTATTATTGCTATCATTATATTTTTGTTAATATTATTTCATATCCTTGTGACGGTTTTAAGAATAAATAAATATAGATGTAGAGATTGCGATTAGCAATTAATCTAAAATTGGAGATGCTTCCAAAGTTTGCCACTGTTGAATGAATTTTAAATTCATTCAACAGTGTCTCCCAGGTTTCAAATTACCAACACAAAATTTACACAAAATTTACCAACGCAAACTGACGATAAATTTCAATTCATAAATTTCATGATAGCATAGAAATTAGAGATGCCGCTAGCGTTCAAAATCACTTTTCTTTTTCTAGGCCTAGATCACACTTATGGATTTTTTGTCGATTTTCTGTTCACATATGGATTAAAATCTATCATCGAATCAACTTCAAAGTGCGACCAGCACATTTCCGATTTTCGAAAAATTCGAAAATCCACCAAAACTTCAAAGAAGCCGTATTGGGTGGGGCAGACTGACTTTGCCAATTTTATCGAGAACAAAAGAAACCGTTTTCGGAGCCTGACAAACATGTCAAGCTCAACCATACAAATCTTTTAAACGTGTTGCAAGACCTTAACCATGACTTTTCTGTAGTCGGTTTGTCGGAAACCAACTGATTTCGTGAAGGGCAAGAGTCTGTCTCCAATCTATCTATTGATGGTTATCATTTTGTATCACAGGGCAGTTTGTCCAACGCAACGCTGGAGGAATGTTTTTTATTTTTTTATTTTTTGTCTCACTTGAAATTTTCTATAAGGAATGATTTAACGATTTCGAAAAAAGAATATGAAACATCAGTTATAGATAGAAGTTGATAGTGCAAATCATCACAATATCCTCTGCGGTATCTTTTACAGACACCCTTCGAGCCCGCCTGAAAATTTTAATTATAATGACTACTTTACTAACAATTGCCACAACTTTAAAAATATTTGGGGAGGTATCAGACAAATTGTTACCACTTAAAAGAGTAACAACCGCATGCCTAGTAAAATCCAAAAAGGTGATTCTGTGGTCAGAGCGGGTTTGAACATGTTAGAAAAATATATGTAATACTTTCTATAATTACTTGTCCTCTGTTGGCACTAATCTATTAAAATCCATTCCAACTAGTGCTAATTCTCCCTTGGAATATAAAATCTCTAGTTTATATTTAGCTCCGATAACCCAAAAAGAAATTGAACAAGAAATAGATAAATTAGATGATAAAATCGTCGGGTCCTTTCAGTATACCCACTAAACTTCTAAAACTACTAAGATGTAGTCGGTCCAAACCATTAGAATTAATCTATAATACTTCTTTTAACACTGCGGTAGTGTCTAAATAGCAGTCTAAAGATCACAAAGTAATCCCATTATTAAAAAAGGCAGTCAATTAGACCCTAGTAATTACAGACCTATTTCTCTCGTGTCAACATTCAATAAGATCCTAGAAAAGTTAATGTATAAACGTATGATTAACTTTCTGGAAAAGAATAATGTTTTCATAGTAACCAACTTGGCTTTCGTTCAAACCATTCTACAAGTCATGCGGTAACTCTTATACTTGACAAAATAGTTAAATCCATAGATGAAGGATCTTTTGATGTGGTCTTTTTCTTGACTTAAGTAAAGCCTTTAATTCAGTAGATCACAAAATACTGTTTTCAAAACTTGAACACTATGGCATACGAGGTATTGTTTATGAATGGTGTCGCTCTTATCTATGTGACAGAAAGCAGTTTGTTTCAATCAATAATATAAACTCAGACTATTGCGGTATAAGTTGTGGGGTTCCTCAAGGATCGGTTCTTGGACCGCTTTTATTCTTGTTGTATTAATGACTTCAGTAACTGTACTAATGCTCTTGAATTAGTTCATCTCTTTGCAGATGACAAAAACATCTTTTGCAAAAACAAAAGTTTGCTTTCTCCAGAAGCAACAGTTAACTATAATCTTAAAGCTGTTACTGATTGGCTAAATAGTAATCATCTTGCACTAATTGTCGACAAAAGTAGTTTCGTCATTTTCCATCCTCCGCAAAAGAAAATGAATTATAATACTATCCTTAATATTAACGGCAAAAGAATTCAAAATGTTTCTCATATTTAGTATCAAGGCATCTTTATTGATGGATAAACTATGCTAAATTCAGTATAAGATTTAATGGGGCGAATTCAATACCTGATGAGTACAAGGATTGCTCGAAATACAATTTAAACGACTTCTGAAAAATGATCTTATAAACAATTATTGATTTGCTGAATTAATTTAATATTAAAACTTTGAGTTATCTTCACTATTAAAATAGAGTAAATTGTATATTTGTATATATATTTATTTATATATTTGTGAGTACTTCAATTACACAGTCTTTTCTTTTTTTCATGCTCAATTTTTAATATTCTATTAATAGAAGTGTATATTTTTCATAATGTATTTCTTGAACGTATACCATTTTGTGTGTATTTGTATATTGTAAGTGTGTATTATATTTGATTATATAAACTTTATTAGATATTTTTTCACTATAATAATCAGCTTTCTATACTTTAAGTTTATTCTCTTACCTTCAAATGAATCAATTCTCTTAATAATAATCAATATTTTATGTTAACTACAAGATTAGCTTTGCTATTTAGCTGCATTCACCATCGTAAGTCTGTTTAAATTTTATATATATCATACTATATATATACATACACACATATATATATATATGTATTATACTTGTAGATGTAAAAAAAAATGGTGTGAATAAACGAAACTGTCAAACTGCACATCAGACCAATTGTTAACCTGTTCGTCGCCATTAAATTGTTAAATCTCAAGAGTCGTGGAAGAAAAAGACAGCAACCTGATTGGCTAGTAATCTTGCTTGCGCAGAAATTCTAAGTTAAAAATTATTCATGTTATCATATATACGCAATATTCAGTCCAGAATATTTAAGAGCAGAACTCATCGAGGGAGTCCACACTCTGCACTTTTTTTCGTTTCAGATACACTCCAAAAGTTGTCAGAATGGTTCAAAACGCGTCAAGCAACGCAACAGAAGCTGGAACAGGTGCCTGTGCTGCGGTCTTTACAGATTCTGAAGGATATAAAATCTTCAAAACTGTTTTGTTTTCCACTTTCATGTGCACTGCATTGACGGGCAATCTCTTCGTTATATTTATCGTCTACAAGAAGAAAAACCTGAGACGAACAACAAACATTTTCATTGCCAATATGGCTGCCTCGGATCTGCTGACTGCTGCGTTTGTTGTACCAAAGTTGCTGTCAGAGCTGTTCATTGGACCTTCCAGATGGATCGTAGAGGGAGCGCTGGGGACAATATTGTGCAAGATTTGTTTTGTATTCACGGACTACTCGATTTGTATTTCATCAACAAGTCATGCCGTCATTGCAATCGATCAGTTTTACGCCATTGTGCGCTCTCTCCATTCTTCACCCATAACATCTAAACGTCGCAAGTACATCATTGTTTTTATATGGCTTTACAGCTTCATCATCCATTCACCTAATTTGTACATTTACAGGCTTACAAAGATTGACGGCCAGACGTATTGCAAAGTAAACTGGGCACCATTGAATGCCACCCAATCTCAAAAAACCTTCTTTACAATGATTTTTCTGTTTGTAGTTTGTATTCCAATGGTTGTGATGACTACGTTGTACTCTTGGCTTCTCGTCTCGCTGACATGCAAAAACAAATCCCACGAACAATCTTCCGTGCTACGCCAACAGCGGCGAAAGGAAGATCTCCATGTATTACGTAACGTCGTGGTCATGTTTACGGTGTTCGCGATCAGTTTGCTCCCTCTCACGGTACTAGGCATCTTGACTTTTTATGTCTGGGACAATCAACGGCTTCCTTGTGACGCTTGGCAATTTGCGTTTTCTGCTCACGTTTTGCTTCTCTCAAACAGCGCCATAAACCCTTGGCTGTGTATATTCTTGCACCACAGTTACAGGCTATATTTGAAAAACACATTCTGTGCAAAGCAACGCAAGATGGTTGAGGCAAGAAACCAGAATTTGGCATCAAAGGCCAAATATGAAGATTCCTGCCCAAAACGGGAGGCAGAGCTACTTGTTTCCTAAGTCTGTATTGTAGATTGGTTGGCCAGTCGGTCACTTAGTTCAGTCTGTGTGAGGGCGTCAGCCAGCGTGGTCAGTCAGTCAACCATTCCAATCATGTTACTGATGTTACAAGAATGATAAATTAACTATGTGGTGATCGTGGGAAAGGGAGAACTGAGAATAGAGGGAGAACAGGGACGTGAGCGATAGGAAACCCTCCAGTTTATTCCTTCCCCCTTGTCCTTGCTTGGTCCCCCCTCTCTGCCACAGGGAGAGCAAGAGTTGAAAAGAGATGCTCACGGAGGAGCTACATACCTCTGTTGTAGTTTACGGTGTAAATACCATTTCAAGTTCTAGGACTTAAATATAATCATTATAAGAACCAAGACACTTAAAGAGAGTAGACCAAGATCACT
Source organism: Telmatactis stephensoni (assembly GCA_029948255.1). Classification (NCBI taxonomy): domain Eukaryota; kingdom Metazoa; phylum Cnidaria; class Anthozoa; order Actiniaria; family Isophelliidae; genus Telmatactis; species Telmatactis stephensoni. The sequence continues at coordinate 513,933 of JALIZF010001775.1, forward strand.
AACCAAGTTAGTTTGATTTTATTGTACATTTATCTAAATGGTGATTCCTGCATAACTAAGTTAAACCTGTCGAAAGGCGTTATCTCGGAGATGTGAATGTCTGGAATTGGAGGATTATTGCGACAACACGAGAAAAGGTTTTGAAAACCTTTTAAAGATTTAAAAATCTTGAAGGCCTCTCTGTACGTAGGCGGAGACATCTTAATCAATCTTATCCACTTCGTCTACGTAATAATCTTTATTTAATTTGTTCCGAGGTTTCGGGTCGTTGACCATCATCAGGGAATTTGTACAAATGACGTTTACAAAAGCGGTTGAATACTATTGTACATAATGAAAGATTGCTAATCGCATACAAACAACAACAACAACAACAATAACAAACAACAACAACAACAACAACAAATTCGTTTATTTCGCCCATATATTACTTTACATTACAATATCTATATATAATTTTCTTTTGGAGAGAGCGCAGCTGCTTGGAATAGCGGAGCTAATCGGGCCAAGCAGCTGTGCCATGCTTGGATAGGTTTTTCTTACAATTGAAATGAGGGACGTGTGTACAAATATCACACAAAAAAAATTATATAACAATAATAAAAATGATGTTTTGATTTTAAAATGTTGATTAGTTGAATTACATATAGAAATATACATAGATTGATTCACAGCACACAAAATATAAAAGGGAAAGAAAGAAAGAAAAGAGAAAGGGCATATAACAAATGTACATTACGACTAGCTAATATTCATTCAAGATAGTATTTTTTATGAGCCTTTTAAAAGAAATACGACTTTTAGACTTCAGCTCATCGTCGATTGAATTCCAGAGTTTTGCACCTACATATCGAATATTAAATTTTCCATAATTTGTCTTTATTTTATGAAGATAGTATGACTTTTTGGATGCTAATCTAGTATTGTATTGATGTACATTTCTTATAGTCCTTATACTTTTGAAAAAATCATTAAAGATTGCTGGGAGTCTACCAGCACGAAAATCGTACATGAAAATTGCACTGTTAACATAAATAGTCTATAAATCAAATCAGCAAGCTTTAGCAATCCCAATCTATGGAAAGTGGACTAGAATGTGCATCATAATTTGAAAAGGTCATTATTCTAACTGCCTTTTTTTGTAAAATATAGAGGCTGTAATGAGGTTGGATACGTATTGCCCCAAGTAACTACAGCATATATTAAGAATGGATATATTAGTGAATAATACAACTGAGTAAGGATCAAAGAATTTACAAAATGACGAAGTTTTGACAGTATCCCAATACTACGTTTAATTTTCTGAGAAATATATGAAATATGTTTTTTCCAGTTAAGGTGGGAGTCAATATATATCCCTAAGTATTTCAAATGTTTTTCTTCCTTTATTTCTTTATCTGAGATCATTATATTAATCTGGTTTTATATCTTGTTATTTTTTGAGAAGCGTGAAATATAACATAACTAGTTTTATCAATATTTAATGAAAGCTTATTTGAAATAAGCCAGTCTGTAATATGATTTAGGTTTTCATTGATGAGAGATTCAAGGGTAATTAGCCTACTATGGGAACAAAATAAGTTAGTGTCATCTGTCATCTGTCAAACTGAAACAGAGCAAGCTTAAAAACGCACGATCTACACATAGCTATTTCAAATCAAAGGGCCCTATGGCTAACTCGTGGATATATCGTGAATAGATATGTACCTAATAAATGTAATGTCCCACTGTGTACACCGCAAACTGCTTCACTCTATCATATAACTTGAAATAATGTCGTGCGGATTGACCGAAATGACCACAGGAAGCCCAAGCAATACATTTTAGTAAAATAACGAGTTTTCATTTGAAGACAAAAATCTCAATAAATCAATAATTTCTTTAGCGAAAAAGAGTCTTAAGCTATAAAAGAAGAAAAAAAAAAGTGTCAAAAAAAATGTGAAAAAATAATTCCCCGCCGGGCCAGGATTTGAACCCGAACCTTACGCTTGTAAAGCCAAGGGCATATCCATTACACCATCCAGAAGTTATATAATTTCGTTCGGTGAATTTTGTATATTTATTGTCCGAGTGTGGTTATAAAACAAATGCAAAAATGCTTCTCTCTGTGCTCTGTAGCAAAATGTCGCTATAAAGATAAAAGAAATTACTTTACAAAACACTAAGCCAATAAACTAACTCAATACGCCTTTTTGTTGCTGTTTTCGGGTAGCTGACTCGAGGCCTTCACGCGGCGGCCCGGACCGACGACTGCTTTCGGCAAAATGTTTTCGTTTGTTTAACTTATCTACTTTGACTCTTGTGACAATAGAGTACGAACACTAAAAGCTTGGATTACTTTGATGTTGGACTTGAAGAGATTTTTGTCGCTTGATAGCGTTGTACAAAGTCTCACGGGCTATCGACTGCAGTGCGATATTCTATTGCGTAAGTCATGGCTAAACTTGCTTCGGTACTTCGATGGTTTTACTCCTGAAATAGCTTGTACTAATACTAGGAATTTAATGATCTAAAAAGCTTCTTCTTTAAACAACGTCTGTATATATTTTTCGTGTGTATTGGACATGTCTGGGAGTGCTTCTAGTCAATGCTATTTCAAGCTATAATGTTCAGTTAATAACTAAATATAAATTTTGTCTATAGTCTGATTTCAACATAAATCGTGAAAAGCAAATATCGTTGATCTGTGAATAGTTCGGGAGTCCCGGAATACATAAATGATTGGAAAAGATCGAATAATATGATCACAAAATTGCCTTACAACATTTCCTGAACTTCGACTCAGAGCCGCGGCGAGCGGAGTCGAGCGGAAACAGTCTCGTACCCAGACTCTAACGGCTATCTGCTAACGCCTGAGTGAGCGAGTGACATCGAGTCCCCACAATAACTCCTTTCTATGCTTCGCATATCCACGAGTTAAAAAGGTTGACGGGGTGAACGGTGAATGGCGATCGGCGATTGGTGATTGCACGATCGAAAGGAACTGTGATCAAGCTATTAGACCGCTATCCGTCGCGGAGATATGAATCGCCTATCGACCATTGTGTCCAATAAGGTCTTTACTGCATGGTACCGGCATTGCTTGGGTATTTAATTAATGAAAATGAAGCAATTCTTAATGTTACCCCAAGTTTCCTTTCGGTGGTGCAATCACCAATCCCCAATCGCCATTCGCCATTCGTCCCGTCAACCTTTTTTGAAATAGCTTTATATCCAATGCGCGCTAGGAAAAAGACTATCAATAACAAAAGGTTAAGTTAGTCTTTTGAAATATGCGCTCGGCATCAATCGTCCGCAGTCTCTATTAAAAAATATAACATTGTTTTAAATCTTGTATGTATGTTTGTTGGTTTGTTGCATGGTTCGTTTGTATGTTTGCTTGCTTGTTGGTTGGTTGATTGATTGATTGATTGATTGGTTGGTTGGTTGGTTGATTGGTTGGTTGGCTGGTTGGTTGGTTGGTTGGTTGTTGGTTGGTTGGTTGATTGGTTGGTTGGCTGGTTGGTTGGTTGGTTGGTTGGTTGATTGGTTGGTTGGTGGTTGGTTGGTTGGTTGGTTGGTTGGTTGGTTGGTTGGTTGGTTGGTTGGTTGGTTGGTTGGTTGGTTGGTTGGTTGGTTGGTTGGTTGGTTGGTTGGTTGGTTGGTTGGTTGGTTGGCTGGTTGGTTGGTTGGTTGGTTGGTTGGTTGGTTGGTTGGTTGGCTGGTTGGTTGGTTGGTTGGTTGGTTGGTGGTTGGTTTGTTGGCTGGTTGGTTGGTTGGTTGGTTGGTTGGTTGATTGGTTGGTTGGTTGGTTGGTTGGTTGGTTGATTGGTTGGTTGGTTGGTTGGTTGGTTGGTTGGTTGGTTGGTTGGTTGGTTGGTTGGTTGATTGGTTGGTTGGTTGGTTGGTTGATTGGTTGGTTGGTTGGTTGGTTGATTGGTTAGTTGGTTGGTTGGTTGGTTGGTTGATTGGTTGGTTGGTTGGTTGGTTGGTTGGTTGGTTGGTTGGTGTCTTACATTTACGTTACATTTTAGAGATAAATTTAAAAATCATCTTTTTAGTTACGGTGCAAGTCTGTCGTTCACACTAAAACGGTGTCTTTCTTTTGTCTAAGTATCCTGCGAGCAGAGATTTTTTCTAATCCTCTGTTAGCTGAAGCAAGCAAGCAAGGGAAAAAACTTCTGGCGGTCCTCGCAACTTGAACGAAGATGACGTACCAAAAACGTCATTTTCATGAGCCCGCGATACCTTGCGAGCGAAGTTGTCAGGCGCATGATGACATTTGTATACAGAAACCGGTTTGAGACAGGTTTTTTTGAATAAACCATTTCACATCCAGAAAAGTGGATGTGGAAATCGCGAGGGGGGCCGGCAGGGGTTACATTTCCCCATGCTCCGCGAAAGGATTAGAAAAAGAACCTTACTGACCGCCGTCTTCAGTGAAACAGTGGAACATAGAAGAACAATTGTCACAAATTAGGAAGCCCCACTGCGGAAACAAAGCCGCAGCTAAGGGCCCGTTCACGTTAAGGCGAGTTGTCCCTGGTAGCAGAGATAACTCTTTTGTTTTCTTTTGCCTAGGGGGACATTCAGAGACCAAAAACTCAATTTCCTTTCTCCGGAAGGTCCAATATGACAGCTTAAGACACTGAAATGGCTTTAAGAAGCCATCATCACAAGTGAAACGAAAACCAGTGAGTAAGAAAGCACAAACCAGCCAAAAATCACAGAGAAACCAAAGCTGTAGCTCATGCATAACAATTCATTCAATGATTGTGCGTGAAGACAAACTGATGATTAACTTTTGAAGTCTGAAATCGGAAAATACTGCCAAATTGACAAAATAGTAAATAAAGCATTCCACGGCATTGCCAGAAGCCAAATTACATGCGTCAGAATCCATGTTGTTTTGCCGGGCACATTTTCCACTCGGATATGTGCCAAAAAGATTTATATACTCTGTCTGCTCTGTCGTTTATGAACTTTTTCTGTGTCATTGCTTCGAAAAGATAAACATTTTAATTTGTAACAACAACAACAACAATAATGATGATGATGATGATGATGTTGATGATGATAATAATAATAATTAGTTTGTCCATACTAATACGGATAATTTGGAAACTCATCTATTTTTCTACGTTAAAAGACATCAATTAAGGACGGAGCCCTCTAATGTGAAAGTAATTATTTTCTCTAAAATCTATATGGCTGTCAAAGAACCCATTGTAGGCTGTTAGAATCCAAGAAAAAAATTGGGAGTCACCACGCATTTTAATGAGTTATACGTCATCAAATGTTGCGGAAAATGCATCAAACAGATTAAATCTCCTAAAATTACTTTGAAATGTTGTGCATCTATATGAATTTTTCTATGCAGTTTTCCGCTTGTCTGAAGCTCATCAATTTTGCGAGATATTAGAGGAAAACCATTTTTGACGATTTTCGATTTTCACTATTTTAAAAACGTTGATCGATTTAATTATAACACTATTTAAAACTTCAATCTTATCCTCATATTTGGTGTAGAAACCAAGTCCATTGGTGCGCATTAAGTTGTCCATTGCGCCAAATGCAAATGTGCGGTGCGGTCGGAAAAAAACTACTTCGAGTCACCTTAAGTAGTAGTGCTTTAAATCTTCACCTGGGCAGTGACTTGGCCATCCTTCACTGGTGAATTTCAAAACCTTTCCAAGAACCTTGTCTGTATCGTCCTCGGAGACCCAGGGCGTCAGGGAGGGGGGGAGGGGAGCGGAGGGGAAAGGAAAGAGGGGAAAAGGACGCCCTGGGCTTTTGACTACCCCTAACTTGTCTTGAAGCCAAACGTCAACAAAGGCTCTGATTGGCCTCATTATAATTAAATTATAATGAGGCCAATCAGAAGCGTTTGTGCCATTAGATTAAAATCATCTAAAATTACCAGTAAGCAAGTTGACCCCACGCATCGCCACGACTTTTAACAATACAAGCTGTCACGTTTAGTTTGAAAAGAACCATGTTTCCAGCTCACCGCGACTTTTAAACAATATATACGTAATCTCTTTCATGCATTTTGCAATAGCAATGAGTTTAGAGTGAAAACTATAGATAAATTGCAAAGACCTTGGTGAAACAAGATATATTTGAGGAATTTCTCACAGGATATGGCTGAGCAACTGTCACTATATCATAGCGATAATTGAAATGAGCCAGATATTTTTGTCATTTGAACTTTGTTTATGTTAGACCATCTAATTGGATTAATTTTGGCTTCAAGACAAGTTAGGGGTAGTCAAAAGCCCAGGGCGTCCTTTTCCCCTCTTTCCTTTCCCCTCCGTTCCCCTCCCCCCTCCCTGACGCCCTGGGTCTCCGAGGACGTGTCTGTATGTGTTTCCATGGCAAAACGTTTTTGCTGATAGCGAAACTTCCTTCAATAGGGTAGAGTTGATGACCATTACCTCGTCTTCTAGAGTTTCATCCTGTGATGGTGGGTCTGATATAGATGCTCTTGATAAATAATCTGCACACACATTGTCCTTAGATGTAATGTACTCTACATTGTAACGATAGGCTGCCAGAATAAGAGCCCAACGCTTGATCCTTGATGCTGCCAGCTGTGGAACCCCCTTGTCCTCTCCAAACAATCGTACCAATGGTTGATGGTCTGTACGTAGGATGAAAGTTTTTCCAAGTAGATATTGTCTAAATTTCTTCACCCCGAAGACTATGGCCAAGGCTTCCCTATCTATTTGTGCATATCCTCTCTCAGCAGATGTAAGGCGTCTTGAAGCAAAGACCACTGGTTTCAGTTTTCCATCTAATGTACGCTGTTTTAGTACTGCTCCAATCCCTGTAGCAGATCTAGAGGCATCGCATTCAAGTACAGTTTCTGCTTCAGCATTATAGTGTTCCAGTAAAGTATCTTCAGACATAAGTTCTTTGATCTTTCAAAAAGCAGATTCTTGTTTCTTTCCCCACGACCATATTGCATCCTTAGCTAGAAGGTCATTTAGGGGTGCCAAATTGTGAGCAAGGTTTGGCAGAAATCTTGCATGGTAATTAACCTTTCCAATGAACGAGTGTAGCTCAGTAACATTTGTTGGAGCTGGTGCTTCACGTATTGCTCTCACCTTTGATTCTGTTGGCTGAATACCTGCTCCAGAAATCAGTTGTAGCCAAGGTACTCCACTTCTTTCAAAAGGAATTTACATTTGGATTTTTGAAGTTTCAGGCCCTTCTCTTGAAGTCTTGCTAAGGCTCCTTGCAGATTTGACAGGTATTCCTCATCATCTTTACCTGTTACGAGAATGTCATCCATGTACACACTGACACCAGGTAGACCCTTCATTGTACTTTCCATAGCACATTGGAAAATTGCTGGGGCTGAGTTTACTCCATAAGGCAGACATACATATTCATACAATGGATGTTAATGGGTGTTAATGGTAGTCCGCTTCTGTGATTCTTCATCCAGACTAAGTTGGTGGTAGGCCTCAGATAGGTCAAGTTTGGTGAACTTTTGACCACCAGACAGGTTTGCAAATATTTCTTCTACTAATGGCAGTGGATATCTGTCCATTTTTAATGAAGTGTTCAGAGTAGTTTTGTAGCCTCCACACAACCGGATGGGCACCAGAGGGTTTAACAATAGGCACAACTGGTGTGGCCCAGTCTTAATGCCGTGTCACTTTGCGAAGTACTCCATTGTTCTCCAGTCTGTTTATTTCCTCTTCTACCTTCATTTTCATTGAAAATGGCAGTGATCTTGCTTTGCAGAAAATAGGCTTTGCATTCTCCTCTAGTTGTAGTTTTGCCTTGAAATCTTTCAAGTGTCCTGGTTCAGCATTGAATAATTCATCATACTCATTTAGTGTCTCTCTAAGTGATTGCTGTACTTCATCTTCAGGGGTCACTGCAAAAATTTCTTTCCATGGTAACTTCGACCTCTGCAACCACGAACGACCAAGTAGGGGTGGTCCCTTTTCGTCAACCACTATCAAAGGAAGGTCAAGGTGTTGTTCTCCAAGCTCCACGGAGACCATTTTCTCTCCTAACACTTTAAGTTTATCTCCAGTATAAGAACGTAGCACTGTGCGTGTTGGGTTTAGTGGCACTTCACCAAAATTCAAGCGAAAGTCACTTTTATCCATGATGGTCACTCCAGCGAGTGAACGAACTCGTGAATGAAATTTGAAACGCTGCACGGTCTGTGACGGCTTTGGTGCAAAATGCATGACTTCGCAAGAGCGTGATGATCTCCTCGTAAGACTTTTCTGTTGTTTTCGCAGGTGAAGTTTCGTAGAACTTTGTATGCCGACGGTCCAATGACACTTAGCAGTATAGCTTCTCTTCTCGGGCTTCAACGGCGTCTTTGTTTGCATTCCTCGCTTAACGCTATCTTCTTCAAATCGTTTGCTTTGAAATATTACTCCAATCTCTCGATATACTGCTCGAAACTCTTCAGGTAGACCGTTGAACTGTTCTATCTTGCCAAAAGTAGCCATTATCCTCGTCGCCAAATGTTGTGTACTGTCCGTTTATTTACGAACTAACCAACCTGGAACCAACATGGCTCCCAACTAACTAGCTTACACAGGAAGCCCAACTAACATATGACACCTTCTGGCCTGCAAATTATCAGGAACTCCCTCACAGCCAGAGGAATTTCGGAGAAAACTTCCAAAGTTATTGTACAATCATGGAGAAAGGGTACTCAACTACAGTACTCAGTCTACCTTAGGAAATGGATTACATTTTGCAGTACAAGGGGCATTGATCCCTACAAGGCAAGTACATCTCAAGCCTTAGATTTCATGACAGAATTATTTGAACAAGGCCTAGGATATAGTGCTACTGATGAACATAGTGAGACCAGCTTTATCCCAAATATTACAATTGCAGATTTCTACTGGAGTTCAGTTTCATTTGGAGAACTGCCAATTGTTAAACAGTTTATGAAAGGAGTTTATCACGAAAAACTTGCATTACCCAGATATACCATTACATGGGATGCTTTCATTTTGTTGAATTATTTAAAGACTTTATCACCAGTTTACAGTTTATCACTTCAGTTGTTGACATATAAGACAGTCACTGTACTGTTGGGAATCCTCTCAGGACAAAGAGCACAAACATTGCACTTTTTTATAGATTTAAGAAATATGGTACTGAATGAGAATATTGTCAAGTTCTCTATTGGAGACAAGTTAAAACAAAGCAAACCAGAGAAACACCTGAATGAATTAGAGTTTCCAGCTTACCCAAGAGATTCTCGATTGTATGTTGTTCAGGTTTTAAAGGAATACACTGAACGAACGAAGCCAGTTCGTGGTGCATGCAGGTACAGTTTTATTCATTACACTTACTAGGCCATACAAGGCTGCATCAAAGAACACATTATCTCGCTGGATAAAAACGACTTTGGGTCTAGCAGGTGTAGACTTATCTACAATCGGCGCCTTTTTGAATTGACACACTTTCGAAAAACAAACGGTCAAAATTCTACGTCTATGAATTGTGACTTTTTCCCCTCGCCCCCTAAGCAATGTTGTCCACTGGTCAGATTCCAGGGTGGGAGACTTTTCTCACTTCAACATTGAATAGGGGGAGGGGGGAATGACTGAATTAAACAAACTTAGTTGCCAGTGAGGACAAATTTAGTAAGATAGGTCATTTTCTTCCACAAATGTGTCATTCAAAAAGGCGGGCGCCGATTGTAGGTTCGATTGTATTCGATTAGTATCAGCAACGAGTACTGCTGCTCAAGCAAATGTTACCACATAAACCATTTTAAAAACAGCTGGCTGGTCGACAATATGTACATTTGCCAAATACTATAAAAAGCCCACCAGGAAACAGGGAGAGCTAGCCACAGCTCTACTGGACTCAACATGCTAAGACAATATGTTTGTTCAAGCTTGATGATATATTTTTACTTGATACATAAATTGTTTGTTGCATATTAAATTGATCTTTGTTCTATATCGTTTGAGCCCTTTTATTGATTGCACTCAAATGCTTGCTCTAAACTTCTCATGATATCCCTACACTGAGTGATGACGAAATAGAATTGAAAATTAACGAGACTTACCTGTAAGTTGAAGTTTGATGATAATTATTTATTATGTCTACCAAAGCTTGTTCAAGCTCCAGATTGAATTGAACGAATTTATGAATTATTTATTATTATTTATTTATAGATTCTTTATCTACTTTTTGTATTATATTATTATTACTATCATTATATTTTTGTTATTATTATCTTATATCCTTGTGATGGTTTTAAGAATAAATAAATGTAGATGTAGAGCTTGCTATACGAAAGGAACATGACATTACCAAGCTCGTACAACTGATTATAAAATAACTCTTATATAACGCGCGCTCTGATTGGCTGAAAACCCGTGTTTGATGAGAGTATATATCAAACACGCTCACCTCAATTTGTTTTTTCGCCAGTGTTTTCTTTTTCCTATTTTCGTCTATTTGCGTGTTAGTTATTTTAAAAAAATATAAAAACGGTTTCCCGTGTCCGATAGCCTGATCAAAACACTTGTGATGTTGGGAGAACACGAGAGAGCGTAGTGGAAGCACGAGCGGCCGTAAATCAACCCTGGAAGTTACAACCTCAGTCAACCATCAACCTCCAAGTTACAACCTCAGTCAACCATCAACCTCCAAGTTACAACCTCAGTCAACCATCAACCCTCCCTCATCATCAAATCATCCTAAATAAGTGATTCACGGACTCCACATCTTGTCGTAAGTGTAAAAATCTATAACAAGACAACTGTAATGTTATTGAACGTGATTTTTGCCATAGATGGTATCACTTTAAATGTTCATTGCTGAAAGACGATATATGGATGTGTGTCAATTAGCTTCAATTGCAGAAAAGACCGACTTTTCCATTATTTCCCACTTTCCCACTTTCCCATATAATGATGTCCTAATCAATCAAATAGTAAACAATTCAAATTCATCTTGCTTTTGCTCAAGTAAAATTAGTAATCTAAAGCTGGAGATGCTTCAGTCCAAAGTTTGACATCTTAAATTCATTCAACAGAGTCTCCGAGGTTTCAAATTATGATTCTGACCAAAATTTACCAACACAAACAAACTTCGATTATTATACAATAAAATTTCATGATAGCATAGAAATTAGAGATATGCCGCTAGCGTTCAAAATCACTTTTCTATTTTACACATGTAATATACGAAGTTTAGCAGTAAACCATACAAATCTTTTAAACGTGTTGCAAGACCTTAACCATAACTTTTCTGTAGTCGGTTTGTCGGAAACCAACTGATTTCGTGAAGGGCAAGAGTCTGTCTCCAATCTATCTATTGATGGTTATCATTTTGTATCACAGGGTAGTTTGTCCAACGCTGGAGGATTTTTTCCTTTTTTTCTGTAAAATCTAACTTGAAATTTTCTATAAAGAATGATTTAACGATTTCGAAACAAGAATATGAAAATTCAGTTATTGATAGAAGTTGATTGTGCAAACAATCACAATATCCTCTGCGGTATCTTTTACAGACACCCTTCGAGCCCGCCTGAAACATTCAAAGAAAAAAATAAATATTGTATCATAAATATACTAGGCGGTTTCAATACAAAATTTACCGCAACAAAATAACCTCTCTCATTAGATAAAGTAAAAAAATAATAATAATTATAATAAATGACTACTTTACTAACAATTGCCACAACTTAAAAAATATCTGGGGAGGTATCAGACAAATTGTTACCACTTAAAAGAGTAACAACCGCATGCCTAGTAAAATCCAAAAAGGTGATTCTGTGGTCAGAGAAGTTAGAGAAATATGTAATATTTTCAATAATTACTTCACCTCTGTTTGTTGGCACTAATCTATTAAAATCCATTCCAACTAGTGCTAATTCTCTCTTGGAATATCTAGATTCAAGACAAGTCTCTAGTTTATATTTAGCTCCGATAACCCAAAAAGAAATTGAACAAGAAAATGGATAAATTAGATGATTTATAATCGTCGGGTCCTTTCAGTATACCCACTAATTAACTTCTAAAATTGCTAAAATGTAGCCTGTCCAAACCACGTACCATTATTAGAATTAATTTATAATACTTCTTTTGGCACTACGGTAGTGGCTAGAAGTCTAAAGATCGCAAAAGTAATCCCATTATTTAAATAAAAGCCCTCTGAGGACATGTGGTTACTGGTAGTCAAAACATATAGCAACCACAATCAGCACGTCTACTATCGCAGATTTTTAGAGTTATGGCCTAGTTTGCATTAATATATGATCACTCTCAGTACATATGGATATCTGCATGGTATTAGTACTTGATCAAGTCCCAACCATCATCTAAATGCATTTCTAAAACTCATTAATAATTCATACGCAAATAGACCAATTGAAGACGTTCATTTGGTCACGTGCTGAGACCTTTATACCAGATATTAACACTGATGCATAAACATGAGTGTTTTATCAAAATCAGTTAAAACACTCTTTAATAAAACATGAGTGTTTTAACTAACTCTGATAAAACACTCATGTTCATGCATGAGAGTGTTATATCAATACAAGGTCTCAGTATAGTTGTCGGATCATTGACCTCGTGCAGTACCGACGAAGCTGTTAATAAAAATCATGCCACTCTATTCTGATGTTCAGAATTCTTTTTACGTGTGGGATGAAAATTTGAGAGAGAGAGAGAGGGAGAGAGAGAGATATGTGTCTATTGAAAAAAAAAATACAACTCGCAGCCTAAGGGCTGAATTGCGGTATATTTGAATAAATTAATTGATAAATATATAAAATTGAATGATATTGAAAAAGTGAATTACAAAATTGGATTTAATCTATGTGATTATTATATTCATTATTATTATTATTATTATTATTATTATTATTATTATTATTATTATTATTATTATTATTATTATTATTATTCACCGAGCAGAGGCGTGCGAACGTGCTCTGTACGTGTACTCAGTTTTATTGCTATTTTATTACTTGAATCGCCAGTTATTTTTACTATATCGATATTGATTAAGCACTCGTAGTACATGGATCATGATTCGTGCAAGTATTATTGTGTTATTGTTGTTGTGCACCGTTTGTTCATTCTGTGGTGCGGAGTTCGTTTCTCTGGGGCGACATTTATGGCGATGTAAACAACGACTATCTCAACCTCCAAATGGTCAAGATCCTTATTCAGTACGACCTCCTCAGCCGGTAATCCACACTACTAACAGTATTTCTAACAGTGGCATTGTTAAATGTTACTGTGGTAAAAACTGTAAGGGACTCCGAGGTCTTAAAATGCATCAGCGTAGCTGTCGCGTGGTACTTGGCCTGGATGACAATTTGCTTACTGACATAGATGAGCAACTCAATAATAATTGTGCAAACGATCTGCCTGAAACAACTGAAAATTTAATTAATGGTTTGGAAAATGACGGCAATTCTCCAGATCTTAAAAAAGGAATAAATCTTCCAAATAATGATGAGGAATGGTCAACGGCAAACGCATTTTTCAAATCTGCACTTCATTCAAAACAGCCAATCAGAGGTCAAGACATAAATTCAAACATTCAGCTCCTAAATGATGTCATTTACGTCTATTTCGCGGAAAATTATGGCCAGGTTGATCAACACGCTCCTGACAACAGCTTCATAAATAAATACAAGGATCATTCAGTTAATCATTTAAAGAAAGCCCTAAAAAATCTAAAATCTACATTTAGTGACCTGAATGAAACAAAATATGTCTCTCGTTTGTTGCGTGACAAGCTACGTAAACATGACTCTGGAACATCTAAGTCAAACTCCAATAATGATAACATCGACCATGATAAATTCATCACTAAAAACTTTGGGGATACATAAAAAAGATCTTCAATAAAAATGTCACCGTTCTTCCTACCTTTGGCATGGCTGAATGTACATCTTATTTTCGCAAAACTTTCATTTCGGTGAATCCACGTAAGCTGTTCATTATTCCAAACTGGATTCCACATCTACCGAATCCTGTAGTTCCTTTCAACATTGATCCTCCAACTTATGATCAAGTAACACATGTTATCCGTAAAATGAAATCCTCGGGTAGCCCTTGTCCTCTTGACCAGCTTTCCATCATATGTTTTAAACGCTGTCCTTTCTTAAGATCATACCTCACTGATATTATACACCAAGTTTGGTCTTCCGGAGATGTTCCTTCTACTTGGAAAAAAGCCTGCACAATCCTCATTCATAAAAAAGGTGATACAAACATTCCTTCCAACTTCAGACCAATAACTCTAGAATCAATCCCCTTAAAAGTATTTACATCGTGTCTTCGTAACGCAATCTTCTCTTTTCTCAAGACGAATAAGCTCATCGAACATGACATCCAGAAAGGGTTCACTCCTGGTATGTCCGGCACTTTAGAACACACTGCTCAGATGGCCAATATCATTAACAAAGCAAGGATCAAACAACGATCTCTAGTCATCACCCTACTTGATCTTAAAAATGCTTTTGGCGAAGTGCACCATAATCTTATTCAATCTGTTCTTGGTTATCATCACATCCCCGACCACATCAAAACTCTTGTGCAAAGCCTGTACACTGATTTCAAGACATCTATCATCACATCTGATTACCATACTCCCTTCATCACTGTTGGCCATGGAGTTCTCCAGGGTGACTGTTTAAGTCCTCTCCTCTTCAACATGTGTTTCAATACCTTCCTTCAGCACATCAAATCAGATAAATATCGTCAATTTGGTTTCTCACTTAAAAGCACTTGCCAGTTCTTAAATCCCATCCACTGGTTTCAATTTGCCGACGACGCAGCAGTGATTAGTAGCCAAGAGAATGAAAATCAGCACCTACTTAACCGCTTTTCAATCTGGTGTCAATAGGCAGACATGAGTATCAGGGTTGATAAATGTTCAACATTTGGCATCAAGAAATGCATCTATAAGTCGGTACAGTATCTACCTAAACTCTTGATCAACCACGAGGTAGTTCCTCGCGTCCAAATTAATGACTCTTTTTGTTACTTGGGAAGATACTTCGACTTCGATATGTCCAACCAAAAACATAAATCTGAAATTACCTCCATAATCGATGAATTGATGTCTAACATAGATCAGAAACCTCTACATCCTAAGAATAAACTTCTCCTGCACAGTCGCTACGTGCTTCCTAAAATATCCTGGCACTTCACTGTTGCGGATCTATCAAAAACCTGGGTCCATGAAAACCTTGACTCCATGGTGTTCACCTATGTCCGTAAATGGCTAGAGCTCCCAGTATGTGGAACAATTAGTAACATATTTCTCCCCTGCAATAAATTTGGTCTAAACATCTGTCCCCCTTCCGTTAAATTTACCCAGTGCCAAACAGTCCTGAGAAATGCCCTGAAGAAGTCTCCTAATGAATCTGTGAAAGAACTTTGGAAGTCATCCAGTACCCATACAAATGTTCAGTATGATGTATATAAATCCACCAAAGATGTCATCAAGGACTTTCATGCTATTCATGAGGATAGGCTTCAAAACCATCTTATTTCCCAAGGCCACTTCTTTTCTAACGTCATCAAATACTCTTTGCCTAAGATAAACAGCATTTGGTTGTCAGTTCAATCCAAACTTCCCAAGAACATCTACAACTTCACCATTCGCTACATAAACAATACCCTGCCTACCCGAAAGAACTTAGTAAGATGGGGAATAACACC
Organism: Telmatactis stephensoni; assembly: GCA_029948255.1. NCBI lineage: Eukaryota > Metazoa > Cnidaria > Anthozoa > Actiniaria > Isophelliidae > Telmatactis > Telmatactis stephensoni. The sequence goes on from JALIZF010001775.1 coordinate 529,610, forward strand.
AAGCTCTGACTGCACCTTCTGTCTCATGCCTGAATCCCTCCTACATGTGGTCGCAGGATGCAAAACCTACCTTGATCAAGGGCGTTTCACCTAGAGACTTGATTCCATAGTCTTCTTCCTAGCCAGATCATTCCAATCCATCAGTAATTCCTCTCTCTATGCCGATTTACCTAATTTCAAGAGCCCCTCCAGGAGATAGCTGTCGACCTGATCTACTTATATCTGCTTATAACTGCCTTTATGTCCTAGAACTAACTGTTGGTCATGAGTCAAACTTAAGGAATAACGTTAACCGCAAGCAAGCTAAATATAAAGAAACTATTAAAAATCAACGTGGTAACTTCAAGAAAGTAATTTTCATAAATCTGTCTGTCAGCGCTCTTGGAGTATTTTCCAATGAATCAGCTAACTTCGTCTCCATGCTAGAAGATCTAGGTCTCGAAAAACAAAACCAAAGATATATAATGAAAAAGATAACCGAAATTGCGATAAGGGCCACCTATTACATTTTCTGTAGAAGAAATAAAGATTGGGACAAATCCGGAATTAATGAGACTGTAGTATGATTGACTGATATTAGCTCATGATTAGTAATAACGTTTACCCTATCAAATATTAAAAAAAAAAAAATTTTCCCCCTCCCTTTCCATGTTCATTATTTTCAATACTAATACAAATATAAGATTCAAGTAGCCAATTGTAAATTACCTATGCATTAGTGAGATTTACATTTGTATGTATTGGGCAAAAAAATTAAATAAAGTTTCCATTATTATTATTATTATTATTATTATTATTATTATTATTATTATTATTATTATTATTATTATTATTATTTATTATTAAACACGTATCGTCCAGGAGCTAGAAACTCGTTCAAAATACGAACGTGTGTGAACAACATAAATTAATTATAACTTGGAAACATAATATAGAAAAAAATGGTATGAAATTATCAATAGTTATAGAAAATAAATTGAACTGAAGAATCTAAAGAATGGCTTTCTTAAGGTTGCTTTTGAATTCAGTTAGACTCGCTGCATTATGAACTTTGTTGGGAAGACTATTCCAAACGTTAGCAGCCATATAGCTAAATGATTTTTTCTTCCATAATAAGTTAAACCTAGGTATAGCTAGCTTATATCCATCTCCCCTGAGATTATAATGTGTTTTTCTAAAGCTAAAAAGATTCTTTATATACTGAGGACCATCTCCATATAAACTCTTATAAAGTAATACCATTGACTGATAGATACGTCGTTTCTTGAGATTAGATAGTTCGACGGTACTTAATATCTGCTCATATGGAACAGTTTTACCATAGCCTAACACAGATCTAAGAATATAATAATTAGCGTTATCTAGTCGGTCGCTTTGAACTTTACCTAAACCTAGCATTAAAGGACCACAGTATTCTAGGTGTGGAAGAATAAACGCCTTGTATAGCATAATCATCTTATCGATGGGCAAAGATCTTCTAATTCGCCTCAAAGCAGCAGCCTTAGCATAAGCTTTCTTAAGTTGCTCAGAGATGTGGATCTTAAAATTAAGTTTACTATCCAGGGTTACCCACAGGATCTTAACATTATTAGTAATGTCTATCTTAGTGCTGTCCAAATAAAGTCCATAGTCGTACTTGCATGGGCCAACGGAGAATGCCTGTGTTTTGCTGTTGTTGACATTCAGGTGGTTACTTCTGAACCAGGACGATAACGTCTTCAGATCTTTGTTGACCACAAACTCCAGCACAGTTGGAGAGACATCAGCACCATAACTTGTGGTATCATCAGCATAAAGTCTGAGTGAGACGTTTGGGACGCTGTAGTTTACATCATTGATAAAGATATTGAACAGAAGAGGACCCAATAAAGAACCCTGTGGCACGCCAGTTTTGACGGTGCTGTAGCTAGAAACCACACCCTTGACTCTGACTCGCTGTTTCCTTTCCAGGAGATAAGATGTCATTAGATCTAATGCTGGTTGGGAGAAGCCATAGGCTCGTAGTTTTGCAAGCAACAATCGATGGTTGATAGAGTCAAATGCTTTGCTTAAATCAACAGCCACAGCAATAACAGCTTCTCTGTCGTCAAGGCTTTCTCTCCAATCCTCAGTCATCTTTAAGAGGGCAGTGCAGCATGAGTGAGTCTTAAGGAAGCCAGATAGGTTCAAAGAAAGATGAGGTTGTATAGCATCGTAAATTTGGTCGTACAAAACTTTTTCACAGATTTTAGATATCGCTGGTAGAATGGAGATCGGCCGATAGTTGGATTTCTGTGTGTCGTCGTCCTTCTTGAAGACTGGAGTCACGTTACTTGATTTCCACTCTGATGGCCAGGAACTGGTTGATATGGTGAAGTTTATCAACTTAGTGATCTCTTTGGCAAGAACTGGAGCAGACAGACGCATGCGCAGCAATCCAGGTGTGATACCGTCTACACCGACAGCTTTTCTGGGATTAAGGTGATCTAGGATTCCTCGTATGTATCCAGTGCTGATTGGTTGGAAAGTGAAGTTTTCGATGGGCTGTCTTCGGGCTATTGAACTAACACTTGGATGCTCAAGGAAATCGTCACCGGTATCATCAGAGGCATCAGTCACGGCGATGTTAATAAAAAAGTCATTCAATACTTCAGCAACAGGTTTGGGTTCAGCTATGACTTTATCGTTCTCAATAAGAATTATGTTCTCCTTAGTCCTCTGACCAGAGTTAGGAAGAAGTGGCTTCATTTTTTTCCAGAATATTCCAGGTTGTTTAGAAGCAGAAATGTTTGAACAAAATTCTTTGACGCCAGTGCGCTTTAAAGATGTAACCTTGTTGCGCTGAGTTTTGTAAGCCTGCCATGATACTAGTGATGGATTCCTTTTGTGACGTTTGAACAACCTGTTCCGTAGAGCAATTTCTCGTTGAATTTGAGGAGTTATCCATGGTAGCTGGTCACTAAATACGCGTCATAAAAAAAGGTATTATATCTCTGAGACTATTGTGAAATATAGTTCACTGAAGACGGTATAAAGGTGTTCATGAATCTACAAGTCTTTGCTCTTGGGGGAACAAAACTCGAGTCCGTCGAAGAGTGATTTTCAATAAAATATTAAAAACTCATCACTACAAACGCCAGCTAGTTTCTTAATAAATCGTACTTTCATAGCGAAAATCGAAGAAAAGTACTCGGCAAAATTCGGAAGGTTTTCGTTCTCGTCCGACTGTCACCCGAAGTGATTACTTCGGAAAGTCACGTACTATCGGACTTACGCACTCGATGACATAGTGTTACTGGCTTTTATAAAAAGCCAGTAACCACAAAAACTGTCAACAGAGGGATGTTTGTGGTCAAAATAATAGAGCTTTTTTCCAAAGAGAAGTCAAATCTTTTGTTATTCAAAAACTTTCTATTGTACTTGCCCACAAATATGGCCGCCATGAAATCCCTCTATTATATCCTAGTAATTACTGTTAGTTTTAAAACGCGCTCTTTTCCTTAGACGCACCTTAGCTATTAAAAAATTATGATTCAGAAGTTGTAACGCTTCAACGTGCGTAATTCCAACCACGAATTTACATAAAACACTGAGTCATCCTTACTTCATAATGTAGGAATTTTCCCTTAGGAAATAGCCGCGAGGCACAAGCACTGGTAAGTTTCCGTTACGCCTTAGGATTACGCACGTAGATATCGCTATAAAAGAAGCGCGCTACAGAGCTAAGTTCAGTTAAGTCAGTAACTCAGCTACTATAGGATTCAAGATCAAGGGATCTTTCAAGTTTGCTACCGCTCTACGAATTGCTACCTTTGGTGCGAGCGGAAACCAAGTAAGTTTTGACTCTTGTATGATAGTCGTAAGATTCGTCTAGTTTATAGATCGCTAAGTTGTATTTAGCCCATGCATTAAAATTAGTCACGGTTTGTGCTTATATTGTTTTGTCGCTACGTTAATAACTTGAGGCTTACTACTACAAATCGATAGTCTACGTTACTGCCACATCAACTATTGTCACACAACCTATGTTAGTCAAGTTATCGTATAGGACACTGTTAAGGAACAGTTTCATTAAAGATTGTTGATTGTATTTGGAGTTCGAATTCTTGACTCTCGCACCGCGCTACCCTGTGACTGTTCAGGTTTACCGAAATCTGGAAGTTACAATTACAGACCTATTTCTCTCCTGTCAATATTCAATAAGATCCTAGAAAAGTTAATGTATAAACGTATGATTAACTTTCTGGAAAAGAATAATATTTTCATAGTAACCAACTTGGCTTTCGTTCAAACCATTCTACAAGTCATGCGGTAACTCTTATACTTGACAAAATAGTTAAATCCATAGATGAAGGATCTTTTTCGTGTGGTCTTTTTCTTGACTGAAGTAAAGCCTTTGATTCAGTAGATCACAACATAGTGTTGTCAAAACTTGAACACTATGGCATACGAGGTATTGTTTATGAATGGTGTCGCTCTTATCTATGCAACAGAAAGCAGTGTGTTTCAATCTGAATAATATGAACTCAGACTATTGCAGTATTAGTTGTGGGGTTCCTCAAGGGTCGGTTCTTGGACCGCTTTTGTTCTTGTTGTACATTAATGACTTCAGTAACTGTACTAATGCTGTTGAATTTCATCTCTTTGCAAAAACAAAAGCTTCAGAATGTGAAAAATACATCTGTGCAAAGCCGCAACGCAAGATGGTTGAGGCAAGAAGCCACAATTTGGCATCAAAGGCCAAATGTCAAGATTCCTAAAAAAGCATATTATTTACCTAAAATTAGAACAAATTATGGAAAGTTCAACATTCGTTTTCTTGGAGTGAAAATATGGAATTCATTATCTGAGGACCTTAAGACAAAGTCCCGCAAGGTGTTTAAACGTAACTTAGTTGAATCGCTTATGAACGACTACTAAGTCTCTCTCTATATTGATGTACCTCTTCTTAAGCTCATACACTTTACGTTCGTGTGTGTGTTTTGTGTGTTTCTTTTCCTGTTATTAATGTTTGTATGCGTGTGTGTGGCAGCTAACTACAACAATAGTTAGTGGAGGGTTCCACTCCATTACCTATTGCTACACCGACAATAGAACAACGATCTGTCCATAGCTACTTTGCCTCATTAGCTTTTCTAGCTATTAAAAGTAGCTGTGCTCAATATCTATAGTTTATTTCAACATGTAGACAATATATGTTCTGTACATATATTTTTTGTATAAATTTTCATCAAAGAGTGCAAAATAAAGTTCTTCCTACCCAAAACGGGAGGCAGAGCTACTTGTTTCCTAAGTCTGTTGTAGATTGGTTGGCCAGTCGGTCACTTAGTTCAGTCTGTGTGAGGGCGTCAGCCAGCGTGGTCAGTCAGTCAACCATTCCAGTCATGTTAGTGATGTTACAAGAATGATAAATTAACTCTAACTGCTCTGTGAGCTACTTATTCACCTGTACCTGTGGTGATAATGGGAAAGGGAGAACTGAGAATATATTGGAGGGAAAACAGGGACGTAAGCGAAAGGAAACCTTCCAGTTTATTCCTTCCGCCTTGCCCTTGCTTGGTCCCCCCCCCCCCCCCCTCTGCCACAGAGAGAGCAAGAGTTGAACTCACGGAGGAGCTACATATCTCTGTTGTAGTGGGTTTTGGTCCACCAACAGTTACACAACGTAACTGGGTTGCGGTCGACCAAACGGTAGTGCTTACACAGGATCTTTATCCGTCGTCACAAACACTAGTACTTTACAGCTTTGGAGTCAAACTGTGAGTGTGTATTTAAGCTAGTGGGTAGCCACATTAAATAAGCATAACCCACTAAACTAGTTTGTACTGGGTTTCTTAAAGTCTCTTGACCTGAATAAGGCCTATTGACTTAAGAACCTTAATCCTACAAAACTCTTTGTAAAAGGGATTAACTTAAAGTGCCAATATATAAAGTCTAGCCAAATCCTTTTGAATCTAGAAATACTTCATATAAATAAACGCTTCATATAAATATTTCTTAAAATCAACTCCTCTCTGAGAATTAAGCGATTCAAATGTGAAAATGCAAATGAGATGACGTCAAAGCAGGAATTATTCAATATACAAATACACTGCATACAAATTTACTATTAGAAATGTACTATTTTTTTCTATTTGCAAAAGAATCTCATTGCTAAAGTACAAAATATGGTGAGTATTTTTGCTACTTAACTGAAATGCACTGCTTTGACGTCATCTCATTTGCATTTTCAGATTTGAATTGCGTAATTCTCAGAGATGAGTTGATTTTATTCAGAAATATTTACATAAAACTTTAATTTATTTATATGATATATTTCTAGACTGAAAAGGATTTGGCTAGGCTTTATTGGCACTTTAACCAAGCGTCGATTGACGACGGTCGCTTGTACATTTAAGTCAACTGGTCCAACTGAGATATAGAAACTGAAGTCTTAATCAAGAATAACTAGATATTTCTTGACTCAAAGTCTGTTGGTAAGCAAAACTAAGAAATGACGCTCATTAGATATTCCAGGCAAAAAGTCTATTATTGCACCTGCGTTGTTACACGACCAGCTGAAGTACAAACTGGTTCAATTCTGGTTCCTTGAGTAATGAAACTTAACCTTTCAAGTTTCCGATCAATAAGATTCAATTACTGACCTATTGACATGCATAAGGTGTTATACAAGGCCAACATACATGAACCTTTTGTTGTAATGATTACTCTGTTCTCAAAGATAGGTTGTTGTCATAGAAACCACAGTTAAATGATTGCTGTTATTGGATCTTTCTTTTCCACGAGTGGCCGTGGCTCTGTGAACAGTAGCCACAAAAATAATTATTTCTCTAGATATTCGACAACACTGCAAAGGATGTCAACTAAGTAACACTATAGTTATCTTGTTAGCTTTTTATATGAGACACAAAGTGCTTCTTATTCAATTTCCGTTGCCATAGCATCAAACATCTTATGCCGTTCAAACTTCAATCTGTTATTAAATGCACCGTCGGAGTACTGTGTCCAATTAGTTTCGTCCAGCATGGCAAAATATCAGCTATCTAAACTCGGAAAAAAGACAAAAATCGCCTACTTTACGGGTTATGTTTCGCGTACAATAACCATCTGCAAGGTAAAACTTTTAAGAGAATTCATAACTTGAACACCAATAGTCTGTACTAATTTGGATCTGGTCACTTTTGGCTGCAGCGATCTTGAAACATCGGGCTGATTAATTGTCATTTTCGAGAAAGATTTTAAAATTCATTTGTAAAATTTGACATCGTGCCCCGCTCCCCCCACCACAATTGTTGAAGTATTACAAAGAGTAAAGGTGGAAAAAGCTTATTTTTCAATAATATTGCTAGGGGAGCTGTAAAAGGTTTTGTATTTCGTGGCTGGAATGACGACAGCTTTGCTTGTCAAAGGGTAAACTTGCCGAATTATTTGACGATCGCTGAAGCCCAAAGTACCCTAATCCTACCACACGTTAACTTGTCGTAACGTAATGACTTCCACTACCAGATTTACCTTATAAATGAAATAGGGGCCCAAAATATAACTCAAAAGAACGAGCTGAACGAATTGAAAGAATCTATGAATTATTTATCATGTCTACCAAAGCTTGTTCAAGCTCCAGATTGAATTGAACGAATTTATGAATTATTTATTATTATTTATTTATAGATTTTTTATCATCTACTTTTTGTATTACATTATTATTGCTATCATTATATTTTTGTTAATATTATTTCATATCCTTGTGACGGTTTTAAGAATAAATAAATATAGATGTAGAGATTGCGATTAGTAATTAATCTAAAATTGGAGATGCTTCCAAAGTTTGCCACTGTTGAATGAATTTTAAATTCATTCAACAGTGTCTCCCAGGTTTCAAATTACCAACACAAAATTTACACAAAATTTACCAACGCAAACTGACGATAAATTTCAATTCATAAATTTCATGATAGCATAGAAATTAGAGATGCCGCTAGCGTTCAAAATCACTTTTCTATTTCTAGGCCTAGATCACACTTATGGATTTTTCGTCGATTTCTTGTTCACATATGGATTAAAATCTATCATCGAATCAACTTCTAAGTGCGACCAGCACATTTCCGATTTTCGAAAAATTCGAAAATCCACCAAAACTTCAAAGAAGCCGTATTGGGTGGGGCAGACTGACTTTGCCAATTTTATCGAGAACAAAAGAAACCGTTTTCGGAGCCTGACAAACATGTCAAGCTCAACCATACAAATCTTTTAAACGTGTTGCAAGACCTTAACCATGACTTTTCTGTAGTCGGTTTGTCAGAAACCAAATTTCGAGAAGGACAAGAGTCTGTCTCCAATCTATCTATTGATGATTATCATTTTGTATCACAGGGCAGTTTGTCCAACGCAACGCTGGAGGAATGTTTTTTATTTTTTTATTTTTTGTCTCACTTGAAAATTTCTATAAGGAATGATTTAACGATTTCGAAAAAAGAATATGAAACATCAGTTATAGATAGAAGTTGATAGTGCAAATCATCACAATATCCTCTGCGGTATCTTTTACAGACACCCTTCGAGCCCGCCTGAAAATTTTAATTATAATGACTACTTTACTAACAATTGCCACAACTTAAAAAATATTTGGGGAGGTATCAGACAAATTGTTACCACTTAAAAGAGTAACAACCGCATGCCTAGTAAAATCCAAAAAGGTGATTCTGTGGTCAGAGCGGGTTTGAACATGTTAGAAAAATATATGTAATACTTTCTATAATTACTTGTCCTCTGTTGGCACTAATCTATTAAAATCCATTCCAACTAGTGCTAATTCTCCCTTGGAATATAAAATCTCTAGTTTATATTAAGCTCCGATAACCCAAAAAGAAATTGAACAAGAAATAGATAAATTAGATGATAAAATCGTCGGGTCCTTTCAGTATACCCACTAAACTTCTAAAACTACTAAAATGTAGTCGGTCCAAACCATTAGAATTAATCTATAATACTTCTTTTAACACTGCGGTAGAGTCTAAATAGCAGTCTAAAGATCACAAAGTAATCCCATTATTAAAAAAGGCAGTCAATTAGACCCTAGTAATTACAGACCTATTTCTCTCGTGTCAACATTCAATAAGATCCTAGATAAGTTAATGTATAAACGTATGATTAACTTTCTGGAAAATAATAATATTTTCATAGTAACCAATTTGGCTTTCGCTCAAACCATTCTACAAGTCATGCGGTAACTCTTATACTTGACAAAATAGTTAAATCCATAGATGAAGGATCTTTTGATGTGGTCTTTTTCTTGACTTAAGTAAAGCCTTTAATTCAGTAGATCACAAAATACTGTTGTCAAAACTTGAACACTATGGCATACGAGGTATTGTTTATGAATGGTGTCGCTCTTATCTATGTGACAGAAAGCAGTTTGTTTCAATCAATAATATAAACTCAGACTATTGCGGTATAAGTTGTGGGGTTCCTCAAGGATCGGTTCTTGGACCGCTTTTATTCTTGTTGTATTAATGACTTCAGTAACTGTACCAATGCTCTTGAATTAGTCCATCTCTTTGCAGATGACAAAAACATCTTTTGCAAAAACAAAAGTTTGCTTTCTCCAGAAGCAACAGTTAACTATAATCTTAAAGCTGTTACTGATTGGCTAAATAGTAATCATCTTGCACTAATTGTCGACAAAAGTAGTTTCGTCATTTTCCATCCTCCGCAAAAGAAAATGAATTATAATATATACCATCCTTAATATTAACGTCAAAAGAATTCAAAATGTTTCTCATATTAAGTATCAAGGCATCTTTATTGATGGATAAACTATGCTAAATTCAGTATAAGATTTAATGGGGCGAATTCAATACCTGATGAGTACAAGGATTGCTCGAAATACAATTTAAACGACTTCTGAAAAATGATCTTATAAACAATTATTGATTTGCTGAATTAATTTAATATTAAAACTTTGAGTTATCTTCACTATTAAAATAGAGTAAATTGTATATTTGTATATATATTTATTTATATATTTGTGAGTACTTCAATTACACAGCCTTTTCTTTTTTTCATGCTCAATTTTTAATATTCTATTAATAGAAGTGTATATTTTTCATAATGTATTTCTTGAACGTATACCATTTTGTGTGTATTTGTATATTGTAAGTGTGTATTATATTTGATTATATAAACTTTATTAGATATTTTTTCACTATAATAATCAGCTTTCTATACTTTAAGTTTATTCTCTTACCTTCAAATGAATCAATTCTCTTAATAATAATCAATATTTTATGTTAACTACAAGATTAGCTTTGCTATTTAGCTGCATTCACCATCGTAAGTCTGTTTAAATTTTATATATATCATACTATATATATACATACACACACATATATATATATATATGTATTATACTTGTAGATGTAAAAGAAATGGTGTGAATAAACGAAACTGTCAAACTGCACATCAGACCAATTGTTAACCTGTTCGTCGCCATTAAATTGTTAAATCTCAAGAGTCGTGGAAGAAAAAGACAGCAACCTGATTGGCTAGTAATCTTGCTTGCGCAGAAATTCTAAGTTAAAAATTATTCATGTTATCATATATACGCAATATTCAGTCCAGAATATTTAAGAGCAGAACTCATCGAGGGAGTCCACACTCTGCACTTTTTTTCGTTTCAGATACACTCCAAAAGTTGTCAGAATGGTTCAAAACGCGTCAAGCAACGCAACAGAAGCTGGAACAGGTGCCTGTGCTGCGGTCTTTACAGATTCTGAAGGATATAAAATCTTCAAAACTGTTTTGTTTTCCACTTTCATGTGCACTGCATTGACAGGCAATCTCTTCGTTATATTTATCGTCTACAAGAAGAAAAACCTAAGACGAACAACAAACATTTTCATTGCCAATATGGCTGCCTCGGATCTGCTAACTGCTGCGTTTGTTGTACCAAAGTTGCTGTCAGAGCTGTTCATTGGACCTTCCAGATGGATCGTAGAGGGAGCGCTGGGGACAATATTGTGCAAGATTTGTTTTGTATTCACGGACTACTCGATTTGTATTTCATCAACAAGTCATGCTGTCATTGCAATCGATCAGTTTTACGCCATTGTGCGCTCTCTCCATTCTTCACCCATAACATCTAAACGTCGCAAGTACATCATTGTTTTTATATGGCTTTACAGCTTCATCATCCAATCGCCTAATTTGTACATTTACAGGCTTACAAAGATTGACGGCCAGACGTATTGCAAAGTAAACTGGGCACCATTGAATGCCACCCAATCTCAAAAAACCTTCTTTACAATGATTTTTCTGTTTGTAGTTTGTATTCCAATGGTGGTGATGACTACGTTGTACTCTTGGCTTCTCGTCTCGCTGACATGCAAAAACAAATCCCACGAACAATCTTCCGTGCTACGCCAACAGCGGCGAAAGGAAGATCTCCATGTATTACGTAACGTCGTGGTCATGCTTACGGTGTTCGCGATCAGTTTGCTCCCTCTCACGGTACTAGGCATCTTGACTTTTTATGTCTGGGACAATCAACGGCTTCCTTGTGACGCTTGGCAATTTGCGTTTTCTGCTCACGTTTTGCTTCTCTCAAACAGCGCCATAAACCCTTGGCTGTGTATATTCTTGCACCACAGTTACAGGCTATATTTGAAAAACACATTCTGTGCAAAGCAACGCAAGATGGTTGAGGCAAGAAACCAGAATTTGGCATCAAAGGCCAAATGTCAAGATTCCTGCCCAAAACGGGAGGCAGAACTGCTTGTTTCCTAAGTCTGTTGTAGATTGGTTGGTCAGTCCCTCTAAGGGCGTTAACTAGCGTGGTCAGTCGCTGTGCTCGCTCCATACGGCATGACCTCGAGCTAAATATTTTCCCGTCCGGCCCTCCCACTCAGTCAATAAGTACGTACTTAGCTTTAATCCTTTATATTCTTATATTCACCTGTTATTAATTGAAACAAAAAGGCCGAGGGCTAACTAGAAAACTTCTCAGTTAATTATAACTTAGAGCAGATTTCGTATGAGTGTGAAACGGACCGCGCCGTGCCGTGACCGTGTCAGTGCCGTGATGTCTATAAAAACACTCGAAATTCCTGCCGTAACCGTGACCGTGCGGTGCGGTTTCACAGTCATATGAAATCAGAGCCCTCAGATATCCATCTAAAATTTTGTTGCAATGATTTTTTGTCAATTCATGTTTTCCTTATAGATATACATATATGTTTTATAGAATATGTCACTATAAAAATGAGAATTACCTTAAGGTGGCTCGACTGGGTTTTGTTTTAGGCCCACCTCCGCGCACTGTTTGATCTCAAAATGCGTCGCGGCCAAAAAGCTTATTTCAAAAAAAAAAAAAAAAAAAAAAAAAAAATTTCACAGCAAGTCTAAGGATATATAGATTCCAGTTTGTTTTGACGATTCAATCGTTATGATCGGAGCCACCAATAATTTATAGTGACCGGCATTGCGGTTTTCACAAACATGAAATTTTTAGACAAAATAAAGTTTTGTACAAAACCGCGTTTATTGGTTCATAGAATCAGATCAAGTTCTCCGCTGTTACTATATGTTTAAAAGATTTCTAAATAATAATTCCAAGCATTTACTTCACTTGGCCAAAAATCTTACTAAAGGACTCAGAAACAGCTTCTTTTGAGCTCATTTTGTTGACATACTCTTTAATTGTTCGTTTGGAGAGATAGAACAAAATTGCTTGGCACAATCTAGTAAGAAATACGAATTTAGGTCAAATTGATAGAGGTGCGCCTTTCCATCTTTTGTTTATCATTTCACTCATCTTTATAAAAAGCTAGAAAACTTAGGATTCCCTCGATGAATTTTTTTCTAACTTCAGTAGCAGCGTTTTCACCAAGTTGTTTCTAAAGGTGACTCATTAGAAACTCAGGAGGCATTCGGCCTTGACAAACTTTTGGTCACAACTTTTTAGAATCGCGTTCAATCAATTTCAATGGTTTTTAAGAACTTATACTCCAATTGTCCAGCTACATATTGGCTTTAAGCGATTTTGTTGAAGAGAAATATTTTTGGAGTAATTTCAACAAAACCTGACCCCACTGTTTAGAAATGACCTACTCTATAAATGGATGAAACACAGGGAATCAAACTACGATTAATCAGTCTTCAAGCTGAGTGAGTTTCACAAAAATCGTCAGAGTAGAAATGCGAGGACGACTGGCTGCCAAAAGTGTGTTCTAAAAGTGCTCTGACATCGTCATGAATCCGGCTTTGGGCACCCCTTGTACTCTGAAATAAACAACCACGAACCTCAAATGACAACGAAAAGGTGACTTGATGTCTGCCTAATAAAAGTGCTAAACCGATCGCCCACAAGACAAGCCTTGAAAAGTATAAGCAATGTTTATACTGTTTATAAAACACTGAAAATGGTCTAATGGTCAAAAATCTTGGACGCACATTGATGCCAGAATTGGAAAAATTCTGTAGTGAAGCTGCTGTTTGAAAGCTATGCTACAAAAAACTAAATTCAAGGTTCCATTAACTGATCGACTGTACTGATTTTTGTTTTTGTACACAGCAAGATCAGGAGAAACAAATTTTACAAACTACGATATCCTGCACAAATGCTTGAAACCAGATTTCTTGCGCTTTTGTTTTGAATGCAAATGAGACGCATTTCAAGAGTTTACACCTTTGTCAGGGGAGTGCCTTGGGAGATGACGTGGCCGTAAATTCATCCCTTTTTTAATTTTCTAAAACCGATTCAGCGATGCTTTCATAAACACGGCCATATCATCTCTCAAGACTTAAGGGGTGTTTACATGACACTAGGATCATCCTAGCACTAGGATCATCCTAGTAGGCGAATCATCCTACCTGTTATACATTTACTGCATTCTGTTCAGTAGGATGATCCTAGTACACGAAGTGAAGACACAAATTTCCATGTAAACAGAATGCAGTAAATGTATAGCGGGTATAGGATGATTCGCTTGATAGGATGATCATAGTGCTAGAATGATCCTAGTGCCATGTAAACACCCCCTTACAAATGCCCACCCCCCTGACAACGGTGTGAATTCTTCAATTGCAGCTCATTTGCATCCAATGCAAACAAAAGCGCAAGAAATCTGGTTTCAAGTGTGCGTTTGTGCAGGATATTGGAGTTTGTAAAATTTGTTTCTCCTGACAAAAACAAAATCAGTACATTCGATTGATGGAACCTTGAATTTGTTTTTTGTAGCTTTCAGACAGCAGCTTCACTACAGAATTTTTCCAATTCCAGCCTTAAAGTGCGTCCAAGAAGATTTTCGACCATTTTTCAGTGTTTTATAAACAGTATAAACATTGCTTATACTCTTCAACGGCTTGTCCTGTGGGCGATCGGTTTAGCACTTTTATTAGGCAGACATCAAGTCACCTTTTCGTTGTCATTTGAGGTTCGTGGTTGTTATTTTCAGAGCATAAAGATTCATGACGATGTCAGAGCACTTTTAGAATACACTTTTGGCAGCCAGTCGTCCTCGCATTTCTACTCCGACGATTTTTGTGAAACTCACTCAGCTTGAAGATTGATTAATCGTAGTTTGATTCCCTATGTTTCATCTATTTATACCAACAAAATTTTGATTTAGAGTGGGTACTCGTTTCTAAACAGTGGGGTCAGGTTTTGTTAAAATTACTCAAAAAATATTTCTCTTTAACAAAATCGCTAAGGTCAGTATGTAGCTGGATGTTGAAGTAAAGTTCTTAAAAGACTATTGCATGAAATTGAATGCGATTCTAAAAAGTTGTGAGGCCAAAAGTTTGTCAAGGCCGAATGCCTCCTGAATTCCTATTGAGTCACCTTAAACTGATAATCCTACACATTTCATGGCCATTGAAGCATTGTAAGATATCCAAAAAAAGATTGTAAAAACGTAAATTTTTAGGACGCTTACTTCGGGTTGAAGTTGTTTTGGTCGTCACTAAGCATCTCCATTGTCTAGTTTTTTTCTGAACTTGTGAATTTCGATCGTTGCACCCATCCTTTGTTATTTTAATATATATAGCTAATTCAATTAACCTTGTCGCTGAAAAAAGCCTAAAGCCTAAAGCTTTGAGAACGGAATCATGAAAAATTTTTATCACCGTGACATCATTACAATAAGAAACCGTCATTATATGTTTGCAAATATTCTACAACTTGGACACATATTCTTTAATTTCTCATTTATCCTACAGCGAAGTTTGTTAGTAAACAAAAGATAGTTGAAAGGCTGTAGGCTTTAGGCTTTAGCCTTTGGGCTTTTTTCTACGACAACGTTAAATGAAATAGCTATATATGCCATTAAAATTGCTGTTTCAAATTATCATACTCGGAACTAGTCGGAAGGTTTACAAAAGGTAATCAAGAGGGGCATATCTGAATTCACAGAAAAAAACCGGACAATGGAGATGCTTGACGACCAAAACAACGTCAACCCGAAGTAAACGGCCTAAAAATTTACGTTTTTACAATTTATTTTGCATATTTTACAATGGTTCAATGGCCATGAAATGTACAGAATTAAGAAACAACTTGGTGAAAACGCTGATACGGAAGTTAGAAAAAAATTCATCGAGGGACTGATGTTAAGTTTTCTAGCTTTTTATAAAGATAAGTGAAATGATAAACAAAAGATGGAAAGGCGCACCTCTATCAACTTGACCTAAATTCGTATTTCTCAAGATTGTGCAAAGCAATTTTGTTCTATTTCTCCAAACAATAATTAAAGGGTATGTCAACAACATGAGCTCAAAAGAAGCTGTTTCTGAGTCCTTTGAGTAAGATTTTTGGCCAAGTGAACTAAATGCTTGGAATTATTTACTTTTTTGGTGCATAAAAGTTCAAGCGCGTTTTATTCGAAAACGCTTCTACAGAAATCTTTTAAACATAGTACCAGCAGAGAACTTAATTGATCTGGGTTCTATAACCAATAAACACGGTTTTGTACAAAACTTTATTTTGTCTAAAAAATTCATGTTTGTGAAAACAACAATGCCGTCACCATAAATTATTAGTAGCTCCGGTCATAATGATTTAAGCGTCAAAATAAACTTGAAACTATCCCTACACCTGCTGTGAATTTTTTTTTTTGAAATTAGGTTTTTTGGCCGCCGGCGACGCATTTTGCGATCAAACAGCGGAGGTGGGCTCAAACAAAACCCAGTCGTGCCACCATAAGAGCAATTAACACAAAATACAAAAGAACGACATAGCCTAAGCTACCCATTTCGGACCATTGTTTCCAGCGAAGGATTACCGGCTACAAATCTTTACCCAGAACCCTTCACGCGAGCTGGAAATCGAGTCTACCAGTGCCAGTACGAAACAGGTGTATTCATAAAAATAAGGCGTAAAATGCTTGTCGGTTTGACTTTTTTTGAGCTAGTCAACGGCGAAAAACTTTACGAAAATGCCTGAAGGTTTCTCAGTAGTGTAAAGGAGATCGGATGTATGTTTGAGGGTTGAATGTAATATAACAGCTCATTGCACAAACAAAGTCCTTGAAAATAGAAGCCCAGCGTCTGATAATCAGAAGATTTGAAAAAATTGCGTGCACGCGAAGTTTCAAACACGATGATCTTAAAAGGGTCAAGTTTGTGCATTTTACTTTCAGAGTCATCTGTCTTTCAATAACAAACTGAAAACGTATTTATTTGAGAAAGCGTTTAATTTAAAGCCTTGAAAAAAAGTTTTCAAAAAATCGATCTATTTGGATAAAGTAAGAACCATTTAAATCAACCAAAAAATCGTTCGAATAAAAGTAGAGTTTGGAATATTCTTAATAGTAAATAAAAAAGCTAATAGACGACGTTTTGGCGAAAATCATTAGTATAACATCTGAGCACCCGACTGCTCAGCGTAGGTGGTAAGCAATTTTGCGGAATAATGATTGTTTTGATTGGAGCAAGGCCAATCCTTAGCCATACAAGTACGGAACTTTGATGGTTTCAGTACAGACTTTTAATTAACTGTTTTTTTTAGGATTTATTTAAGTTTAAACTAAAAGATGACCAGTTCTGCTTTTTTTTTGGTCGTAAGTATGGGGTAGAAACCCGAGGGGGGGGGGGGGGGTACTGGTACCGTTCGGGTTTTATTAGTAGCGAAGATCAACAACTAACTAACTTTACACTAAACTACCTAAAACTAAAAGAACATATATATCTTAATGAACTTAAGACTCAAGCAAGTATGCCGAGTCTAAATCAAAAATTACATATAGAGAAAAACTAAGTCGAAGACTAAAAGTTTTACCAATAGGTGACAAAAGTGAAGGGTTATCAACTAGTGTAAGAGTATCTATAAAGTAAATCCAAATTAAGGCGGCGAAATACGAGACACAAGAACCCTCAACTTGTCGTGCAACATTGTTGCGTTGCAGGTTTTTGATCGATGTTGCGCGTTTTTCACCTCGCGATCTCAATTTGTCACGCAACAAAAAAATTGTTGCGCGTTGAGCGAATTCTGCATCCTGATTGGCTATTTTTTTGAGTCTCAGTTTCCAAGATGGCGGCTGTTTGTTTAGTAACTCTGACCTCCACAAAACACGTGACTCCTTTTGACCAATCAAATGAGAGCTTTGGCAAAAATGTTGCGTTACAAGTTGACTGTGTGATGAAAAACGCGCAACAAAATCAAAATTTGTTGCGGAAAGTAGACCGGGTTCCAACTTCGCGCAACAATATTTCTCAACGCGCAACAAATTTTTTGTTGCGTGACAAGTTGAGATCGCGAGGTGAAAAACGCGCAACATCGACCAAAAACCTGCAACGCAACAATGTTGCTCGACAAGTTGAGGGTTTTTTGGTCTCGTATTTCGCCGCCTTTAGAAAGAAATTCATCATAGAAGTTGACTAGGGCGTAGCCAGGTGTATATGCAAAAGTAGGTGGGACTATCCTATATTATAAGGCTATTCGTGGTATATTAAAGTTATCTTAATAATAATGGTGTGTTACGAACAGTCGGCCCGATGTCAAATAGTAGACGAAAAGTCTAACCCATGGTTCCTGTTCGGCTTGCCCATATCATTAAAGATAGTTCAACAGTTGATGGCTTAATTAAGTTGTCAGTATCTGGTTTCATAGATTAATTAATAATCATTTCTAATTGTTAGTCATATTCTCTGAACGCAACCCAATTATTTAAGTTATCGATTAGTTATCGATTTGGTCTCTCATAATACTTCTTCTAGTTGTATGATGAATTATAGAATATTTGAGATATAACGCGCGCGCTGATTGACTGGCTACCATGCATGTTTATATCAGAGGCCAGAGACATGGCTCGCACAAAAAAACGTCGAAAATATTTTATAAAAGCAATATAAAACAATCGCTTATGTCTCTGTACTGTGATATAAACACTCTGGAAAATGTAGAGCACTCGAAAAGCAAGAGAAACACTTGGCTACGCCTCGTGTTCCTAAGCTTGCTTTTCTCTTGCTCTACATCTTCCATCGTGTTATCACAGTATAAATATCAGTGTGGATGAAAGATAACAACATCAGTTTGCCCGAAAATCTAATCTCAATAGTTATAGGGCCTTGTTTCTACTCCAACTTTTCCTTGTTAATCAACTTTATTACTTTTATTCAAAGCCAGCTATGTATATAAGGCAAGGCTAAATGGAAGTCGGCTGGAAATTAATGGTTTTAAAACCTATCTTAAATACGAGAGGTTTGAATATTATATGTATTGCTGTAAACAAAAACAAAAGAAACCTAGAAAACGAGCTGTTGTAAAAAAAGCTGTGTGTAATGCTGCATTCACACCAACCAGTTCAGTAAACTAGAAACTAGTTTAAAAGTGGTTTAACTAAACAAGGTAAAAATTAGTTGCTCATAACATGCGCACCTTACCACTAAAAGAGGTGAAAACCTGTTTGATTTACATATCATGCCAAGGTTGTTTGAAATTTGTCTTGTTAAAGTAACACGACAGGATTATCAGCAAATTGCAAAAAAGGTAAAACTGTTTAGTTAAACTAGTTTAGTTGGTGTGAATTAATGCAGCATAAGATATTCAGAATAAAGAATAGACATAATTAGAAAATAAAAAATAGAACAAACTGCAAGCGTATATATTTAAGAAAGCGTTTAATGTGAAGCCTTGATTTGGGCTTAGTTGACCACTGTTAATTCCGAGGTTAATTCGAGGTGGTCATTTATTAATATCCATAAAAAGAAGCAGTTATATTAATAACTGATAGTATCGTGTTACCGTGATTTGAACAAAGAACTTCACTTGACTCCTTCTAATTGTCATCTTCATAATCAGGAAACACTCGAGAACGCGAAACTATTTCCTGTGGACCCTTAGGTGGCTGACAAGTCCAATGCGAGGAGCACAGGAACTTCCACACACGTTGGCAGTTGTCACTGGCAGGTGTCTCATGATCAGATCTCCTTTCGCGCTCCTTTCACACCTGCACCTGTTTTCCCTGTGCCTCGCTGCGTCTTGCCAGCTCAAAGTGTGATACACCTTTATGTACGGTCATTCTCCATCCAGATCTGATACAAGAAAGATCTTTCCATTTGTTTACACAGATGTCAAACGACTTGAGGGATGACCCTCCACTCGTCCTTGTTCCTGTATCAAGCCATATAATAGATTTATAAGGTGGCTCGACTCCATATTTTTACGTGAACACCTTCCAACTTTGAAACTCTCATGCCTAAAGAGATTGACTTCAATTTCATATCCATTATAACACATAAGTTACATATAGACTGAAAAGCAATATTAAATGTGTTTTGGGGAGATCGGACGGAATATCACGTGATAATGACGTCAAATGTGTTTTAGCTTCGGGTCGAATTTTGGCTCTCAAATGCATTTACTAAGGAAATGCCCGATGCTACGTATATACCTTGGATGTTTGCCTTCCTCTGAAAGAAGTCTCACTAAAATCTACAAGACGGATTTGAAGATATTTTAGGTCCTTTAAATTAAAGGAATAATCTATGCCAAAATAGGCCATTTGCACGATGACGTCATTTTACTACAACTACCAGAATGCTCTACGAATTTTCTTTCTTATTCAGATTTTTATTTCCTCCTGAGAATAGCAAAACAATTGTCACTAATTATTTTACAAAAGAAAGTGGGCAAAGCATTCTGGTAGTTGTAGTATATGATGCCATAATGCAAATGGCCTATTGAAGACCACACTCCCCTTGGCAAATTTTACTTGGTACTTAATTTTACTTTACTTTTACTTCTTGGATATTTATTTACCCCCAGAGTCGCTCATTCTATTCTCATATCCCCCTAGTACTTCATGGAAAAACTGGAAGGATATACAGCAACACGATTTTGCCAAAAAAAAAAACCATCAGAGACAATATCACATTATTTCATAATTTTATTCTCACAAATATCATACAAGGATACCCCTTTTCACACCCACTTCCATGATCACATTACCGTCTAACATACAAACCTTTATTGTTTAGCAATTGCACTCAAATATGTTAAACCTCTTGTTCGTAACTATTTTATTAACACATTTCTTACAACCTAGCTTTTCCCCTTCCTCTATCTCCCCACCTCCCCCAAATGAACAATAGAATTGCATATCCGTCACGGAAAATCAAGTACGGAATAACTCAACGTTGAAATTGTGTAAAAATACAGGTTTTGTACATTTGAAGCACGTTTATGGTGTTTTTATAAACATTTACTTTACTTATTACATTATTTATGAGCCTTGTGATTTCTTAACAAACGCCGCCCTTGCATGAATTAGTACTGCCCTCAAATAAGCGCCACACCAGAAACCCTAAAACGAGTAAATACGGTATTTAAAGCTACTTAAAGCTACACAGAAAGGAAAGAAGTCGAAAAAAGGATGCGAGGTCACTGGGGATCGAACTCGGGACCTCTTGCACCGAATGCCGCGCATTAACCAACGGAAGGAAGAGGGAAGGAAGGAAGGAAGGAAGGAAAAAAGAAAGAAAGAAAGAAAAACCTAGCAAAGCGGCATTAAAACAAAGATACGTGTGTGATACACATATGCAACCATTCAGATTTATCGGCTGCCGCACGGGCGATCCTTAGATTTTGGATTTCTACCCACAATGCATCTGGATTTTTAACCACAATTCCTTGCACGCATGTAATGCTTCGGAAAAACACCGTCATTTGGTATTGATGTATTCAATTCAATATACTAGCAATTTCTTATGCAATCTTTCGAACTAATGATTATGGTAACTAGCTAGAGTGGCTTAAATAGTTCATTTGTGCCGCCTTTATTAAACATATTGCCTCACATCACCTCGTGCTTTTCGCAATAGGTCTAATGTAATCAGGATTCAGTTTCAATAACATATCAGGGGCGTATGCAGGGGGGTCCCAGGATGCCCGTGACCCCCCTTTGAAAACAAAAAGATGATAGAAATAAAAGAATCTGACTGGAGAAAGATTGAGAAATTGGACGTGTGACCCCCCTTTGGTGGAAAATGGAAAGTGTGACCCCCCCTTTGAAATATTCTGGATACGCCCCTGCATATAGAGGGCAAAGGGAACTCAACGACGTGAAACGGACAAGATGACAGCCATCTCGTCAGGTCAGGCAACGAAAACAAAAGTCCCAATTATTTTACACTTTTACAAAAAAGTAATGGCAGCCAAAATGAGTTTTGCATGTTTAACACATGGAAAATGAGGTATTTGAAAACAGAAGCGCGCACCACCTTGAGAAATCAGTTTATTGTACAAGGGAAAAAAATCGGCAGCAATCGGCAGCACAACTCAGCACGATACCCTTTTGAGCAGGAGGCACAAAAAGGGAATGGGAAGGAGAAATGCGATTCTACTATTGGGATTCCTGTGGTTATCCTGTGGTAATCCTGCCAACGGGGCTTCAGCCATGGCCAGTCAAGAAGCAGAAAGATTGTCTGGAAAACAAGTTTCAGAGTAAGTTAACAAGGGTTTTCTTTCTACGTCTTTTCACTTAAATCCTAGTTCTTCTTTCTGAAGATTGGATTTTGTATTTGCTGCTGTGCAAAATGCATAAACTGGAAAATCGTGTTTGCTCAGCTTCATAAAAGAACATTCGGCTCAAATTTCATTGCTTTTGTATTCTAACTAAATGAACCAAAAGATAACAGTTGTAATTGATAATTGCAAAAATAGTTTATCAGTTTATTCTTCTAGTTACTTGGTAAACTAAGACAAGCTGTAAAATAGTTTTTTTTGTGTAGAATGCACGTGAGAAAATGTTACACGTGGTAAACTTGACTGATGTGTTGCAGAAATCTTGAAAGCTTCTCACATTTCGCAGAATAGTTTATAGAAATTTTATGCTGTTAGTGAGTCCCTAGATCATTGAAAGTTCCAAAATATCTAAAACTATTAACTGTTGATGGATTGCATCATAGTAAGTTTAGTATGATTCCATGATTGACATCTAGGACATGCCCCCCCCCCCCCCCCGATCTGCATTTTTCTGTATAAGAGTACAGATGATGTTATTGGATGATCTCAGATGTTGATCTCAAATGAACTCTTTTTGTGTGTTGGATACAAAACATTCTTTTTATTACAAAAGATTTAAAGCAAGCCTTAAGTGAGTGAGCAAGGGGAGCAAGGCAGCAGCCCTAATCTGCGCAGGGACTAAATTTTCAATTTCTACTCCCGATGCATCTGGATTTTTAACCACAATGCATTTGTTTTTCAACCACAATTCCTTGCACGCTTGTAATGTTTTCAAAACACTGTCATTTGGTATTATATTCAATTCATTATACCATCAATTTCTAATGCTATCTTCCAAACTAATGATTATGGTATAGAGTGGTTTAAATAGTTCATCTTGTGCCTTAAAATTGTCTCACATCACCTCATGCTTTTCACAATTTCACAATAGTTCTAATGTAATCAAGATTTAGTTTCAATAACACATAGAGGGCAAAGGGCATTCATGTGCAAGACAAGATGATAGCCATCTCGTCATGCATGTTAGGCAACAACAAAAAACCCGATTATTTTACATAGTTTGTCACTATTTTCCAAAAATAATGCTAGCCAAAATAGGTTTTGCATGTTTAACACATGGAAAATGAGGTGTTTGAAAACAGAATAAATACCAGTTCTTTGGAAAGATATTTTTGCATATTCTGTAAGCAATCATGCATTTCTGTAATAGACCAATTTCTGAAACGCGCACAACCTTGAGAAATCAGTTTATTGTACAAGGGAAAAAACAATATTAGTCAGCACTTACTAAATGTCAGTTAAGCTAGTTTTTATAGAGATTTTTTTTTATAATACTTTGATATTTTGTCTAGCTTTTGCTTAGGGTTTCTTATTTCTGATTTCACTTAAGGTGGCTCCGTATTGTTTTAAGTATGTGCCATCAGTAAGACACTGAGCATGTACATTAACTGGAATTTTGAAGAATTGTTAATTACATAACCTCGCAATGTGTAGTTGCAGAAGATATCCATATAACCCCACCACACAAGGAACTGGAAATTCCAGGGGAGGGGGGGGGGGGGGGGGGTAAATACCCTGGGAAGATCTGAAGGATAGGGGGCAATATCATAATGCAGAAAAGAATTAGCAGAACTTATTGAAAAAAATACTAATATTAATATCAACAAAATGAACACTGATAATCGTTTTTTATTTTTGATGGATCCCAGAACAAGCTTTCTACAAAAAACTGTGTCAGCACATGTATATAAATGCATGCTGATACTAGAAAGGAAACTAGAAACTTAAAATATAGAGTAATTATTTAATATATTTGGATATCACTTATTTTTGTATTTTAAGTATACAGTGCCAAATAAAACGTTTTGTTTGTTTGTCTTAATGCAAAAATGGAAATTTCAGGGGGTGGGGGGTGTAATACAAAATTCCCTCCATGGAGGGTATGGATATTTTCTGGAACTACACAATGATCATTAAGGCCAATTTACACGATACCATTTTTTGCTTACAACTTGTCTCATGCAACAACCCTATAACTTGCTTACAACTGTTGTAAGGTTTTGAAACATTAATTGTATATGTATTTCTGTCTGAACTGTTTACTAAACTTTCTGTGTTAGGGAAATTCGGAACCAGTTGAAGGAAGATGTATCAAACGTCAGAGCAGAACATCCAGAATTTAAACCAGGTCTTGCCATTGTACAGGTAGTGTGAATTATACTCTTTGATGCCATTGTGTCTGGTTGTGTCAATGAATACTGAATGTGCTTGCAAGCATTGTTGAATTATATAATATAGAAAACTGTCCACTGTGCTGTGTGCAAATTTAGAGCACTTAGCAAATGATCAGAACACTTGTATTGAGAACGATTGAGAAGCACTTGGCTATGTCTTGTGCTTCTTTTAACACTTCTTTCATGTTTTTTTCAATCCTCATATGTTCTAAATCTGCACAAGTTTGCCTGCCTGCCTGCCTGCCTGCTTGCTTGCTTGTTTGATTAATTGATTCTTTAATGCAGATTGGTGATCGTAAGGATTCAACTGTGTACATCAAATCAAAATGTAAAGCTGCAGAGGAGGTAATTACTGATAGAAGTATTGCATGGTTTATTTACAGTCCATTTATGATATACATAATGTACATTATGTACCATAGTACCCTAGACAAACTGATATAATTGGAGAACTAAACATTTAACATCAATCATCTGTATTTCTATGGTAACCAAGTTCTAGCTCCTCCCACTTGTTTATTTCTCTAGTTAAAAATTGAAAAAAAAATTTTTGTTGCTAAAAAACTAACAGTTTAGGCCTTGAAAATATTTTCCATTGATCATTATATTATTACATTTGTTATTATAATAATAATGATACTTTTTAAAATATAGACTGTGTTTTGTATATTTTGTAGATTGGAATGTTGGCAAGACATGTGAAACTTCCAAGAACTTGTACAGAACAGGATGTAAGTACAGTATGTGAATTATCCAAACCCAGCTCTGTCGTTGTGCCCTGTTTTATGGATATTTATGTACATACAAATCAATAGAATGAAGAATGTAAGATAGCTGAGTATTGATTATTTCACAAGACAGTACAAAACATAGCACACTTACCAACTGTTCAGGCAATGATGTGATGATCTTGAATCAAACTTTCAGGTTTTACAAGCTGTGAATGACTTGAACAAAGACTCCTCCATTCATGGTATTATTGTACAACTCCCTCCTGATTCAGACAATCCTGTTGACCCTGCTACTGTAACAAATGCTGTGATTCCAGAGAAGGATGTTGATGGGTCAGTACATCCACACAATTTCCTGCTTAATTATGGTTTAATTTAGAACTAAAATTAATTTAATCACCTTCCTATGTTTGAAGGAGAGCCCAAAAATAGCCTGAAAAGCTTCATTTTTGATGTCGAATCACTTCTATTTTGGCATAGCATTTTGGAAAATTTTCAGAAAAGTCACCTCTATATTTGTATTTGCATAGTTTGCAACTGATAATAAAACTATAATGCTGTTAAATACATTCGTGAGAGCAAAAAGTAATGTGTTAGTGATTTTCAATAGGCTACATGATATCAATGCAGGACGTCTATCCAGAGGTGAACTAGAGAGTTGCATTGTTCCATGTACTCCAAGGGGTTGCTTAGAACTCATCAAGAGAACAGGTAATCAATACTTCACCTACAGTTCTGTAGTAATTTGCATTGCTATATCCACATTCATGGTATATCCTATAATTTATAGGGTATCCATTAGAAACTTGAACAAATGGTGGTTGAAGGCAAGCTAAGTTGACACAGAAAGTCAAACTTCGTAGCCAGAAATACAATCTCTTCTTGAGAACCCTCATGACATTAAATGTTAATAAATTTTATTACATGCTAAAAGCTCACTACAGTTTGACCAAGAATAATTTTATAATCCTGTTTACTGAATAGGTATTGAAGTGAAGGGCAAAGAGGCTATTGTTATTGGCAGGAGTAAGATAGTTGTAAGTAAATATTAAATTATTTTTCTCTAATGTTTATATAAATCAAGTAAGAAGTGTTTAATGTTTTTCCAGGGTTCTCCTATGGCTGATCTGCTCAAGTGGCACCATGCTACTGTTACAACTTGTCACTCTAGAACCAAAGACCTTCCTGAAGTGGTAATTAAGTAGTTGATTGATTGTACCAGCACACAGTGCTCAATATCCACACACACCTGTGAATGTTATATTATAGCAGGTCTTGGTGATTTAATGCTACTGTACATGTACTTAATTGCTGTCACATTAAAGACATATCATTATTAGCACTTTACTTGCCATATAAAGAGTCTTAGGCCTAGTTTAAACATTGCATCTCACATGTGCCAAATTCAATACAAATGAGATGATCACGAGTAAAAACAAAAGATTTGACTAATTTGCATTGAATTCAGCACATATGAGATGCAATGTTTGAACTAGGCCTTACATTGTACAAGCTATTACATAATTATATCTCTTATCTTGGCTCTGATATAGTTGATGCAAGATACTTATACTGCTAACTATAAATAGGATGGTCTTCCTTCTTTGGGAAGACTTGTGCACATGGTTCTCCTGGCAGATGAAATGAAATTGCCACTATACTTGTTAATGCCATAGTGTCTTCAAAATTCAAAATGGTTTGTTCTTCTTTACTCAGGTGAGCAGAGGTGATATTGTAGTGGCAGGAATTGGACAACCAAACTTTGTGAAGGTATAAATTTGCATGGTATTTTTGTAGCATTTGCTCTTTCCATCCTTGTTTTACTTGTAGTCAAAACTTTGCATCCCTGATATTTCTTCTTTTTACTCGTGCCCAGGCCTTTAGGCCGGGAACGAGTTATAAACTGCAAATGTTTTTTTTTCCTGATTTCGTCTCGAGAATGCAGCATTCTTGCGCAATCGGTCCGATTGGTTAAGAACGTAAAAAACAATGCCCCTCATTCATCACCTCCGTAGTGAACGCCAGCGAGGAACTTTAGGAATGCAACATGGCCGACTACAAAGAAAATAGCTTTCAGAGACAGGCTTTTCCTGCAGTGGCACAATGTAATTTGGAGCTTTTAACTCGAGGTATACCTATATACTTATAAGAGCTTCAGAATGGGTTGTTAGTTTGAGCTTCATCTCCAATACTGTGACCAAATATCGAACTCTAAATGGAGTACTTGAAAGAGAACCCTCGCGATAAACATGGATAAAGAGTATTTCCTATGAGCTGTGAATCTACGAATTTCTCATCCTACATGTTGCTAAACGAACATACGTAGAAGCAAGTCAATTGTATTCCTCATTCAAGCATTCAAGAGATCTTGAGAGGTTTTTGTACTGAATTTTAATACGGAATTCTAAAGCAGACCATTGCATGGAATGGATAGGTTCCATTGACCTTGTTGGTCACGTAACGTCTTTTATTATTTAAAACATCCGAAACATGAATGGAAAAAATCACGATTTGTTATTGTGTCAAAAACGCCGTTGTAGAAGTCTTTACAGCAAACAATTGAGATACGTAGTGAAATAAAAAGTTGAATAAACTGGTATATTCACTGGTAATATTTTGCATGTCGGAGATATATAATACTATGCAAAGACAAACACTAATAGCTGCTGACAGACAAATTGACTAATCAAATATTTTTTTAGTTTAAGTTAGCCGATTCAAATTCAAAAAGGGTCTTTATGTTACGGTTAACTATTTCCCGGAATGGTGAAGAATGCGTGAAACGGCCCGGGGAAGAATACGAACGGGGCTGGTCATTGAAACCTCTCCTAAAAGGGGCTTCCGGGGCACGAGTGAACGCACGTGTGTGTCTAGTTTACCTTGTAATTCAAACTTTGTTCAATGTTTCAGGGTGATTGGATAAAGCAAGGGGCAGTGGTTGTTGACTGTGGAATTAATGTGATACCAGGTGAGTATTGATGTACATTGTGTGGGCACTGGTTTCTAATAAACTCATTTTGTAAATGGTATTTTAAGATGCAACAAGAAAGAGTGGCACACGACTTGTTGGTGATGTAGATTTCAAGGAAGCAAAAATGAAGGCTAGTTGGATCACCCCTGTACCAGGAGGTATGTCAAACACTTACAATGTAACATGACACCTGAACAACCACTTACTGACACCTTACCAACCACTTACTGACACCTTACCAACCACTTACTGACACCTTACCAACCACTTACTGACACCTTACCAACCACTTACTGACACCTTACTAACCACTTACTGACACCTTACCAACCACTTATTTACACCTTACCAACCACTTACTGACACCTTACCAACCACTTACTGACACCTTACCAACCACTTACTGACACCTTACCAACCACTTACTGACACCTTACCAACCACTTACTGACACCTTACCAACCACTTACTGACACCTTACCAACCACTTACTGACACCTTACCAGCCACTAACTGACACATTGCCAGCCACTCACTGACACTTTACCAATCATTTACTGACACTTTACTAATCACTTGTCTTACTGACACTTTGCAATCACTTACTGACACTTAACCATTCATTTGCAGGTACTTTGCAATAATGTTTTTAACATATTTCTCTACAAATAGGTGTTGGTCCCATGACAGTTGCCATGCTTATGATGAATACTGTAGATGGTGCCAAGAAAGCTCTACAACAGCAAAAGGTTTCTACCCCTATATCTAGAATGGGTCTCTCTCTTGCTCCCCTTTTTCCTTATCTTAGGCGGGTTCTAAGAAAATGAATATGTCAAGCTGGGTTTTGTTGAAAACTTCATTTTGGACTTAAAATATTATTTAGAGGTTAACGCACGCAGCGAGTGAATTATCGGGATTTATCTTCACGAGTTTGCTAACAATGAACAAGAAATTTTATTAAATACTGCACGAGGCGTTAGCTGAGTGCAGTATGAGAAAATTTCGAGTTCATTGTTAGTAAATGAGTGAAGATAAATCCCGATAATTCACGAGCAAAGAGTGCGTTAACCTTTTTATTATTCAATTTGAATACACTGCAAAAGAAGCAGGCTAATTAAACTGTCAGTCGACTTCACTAGAAATAACTCAAGTCACTCAAAATAGTAAGACTTAATTCAAAATTAGTTTAATAGCATTTGGTAATTTTAACAATACAAAATATATCTTTCAGAAGAAAACTAGGAGAAAAGTAGCGTGATAGATAATAAACGAGTTCTCAGAATCCATGTTTACAACTTAAGTTAATTGCTCGGTAAAATTGAAATCGTCCATATAAACAAAGAACTCAGGCTTTTTTTGGATCGTTAAAAGTGATTCAGCACTGAGTCCTAGAACTCTGTAATTGAAAGGTCTAGAAAATTATCGCTGGAGTTATGGATATAGGTTTAAACTGGCGACTTACGGTTGAAACGCTGCTAAACTTTGGTGCCGCCGGCAAGAAGCTGGGAAGAAGTATAAAGTATAGTTTTCGACGAGCCGAAGGCTGAAGTACTCGTTTGGCGTTTTCTTCGATTCCTGATAAAATTTCTTTACCCCATCTGAGAGAAGTTGCGGGGAAAGGATTTCCAGACTTTCTGTTGGATGTTTTTTGGATAGCCAGTCTAAAAAACAAAAATTATAATGATGAATTTGCAAAGCTGGCGAATAGTGTTTTGACAAAAACAACACGCCAAAAACTGAATACGGTTTGAATGAAAGTTAGAACTTCGTAAGCTTACCATTAAAAACAGAGACAGACTTGTGGCGACAGACTTTCTAAACTTTCTATGAGATAGGTTTTGGATAACCAGTCTAAAAAAACAGTAAATATTAAGATGAATTTGGAAAGCCGGCGAACTCTGTTTTCAAGCCGTTGAAATATGTTGACCTCAGTAAGCTCCAAAAACTTCAATGAAATTGAGTTTACCTTCAAAACAGGCACGCTAAGCAGTTTTAAGTATGCTCGTTGATCTTCTCTTTTTCGAAAAATCCTCAAATTTACCACCAGGAACATTTTTTTCTTTCCAACTATGCTTTATTGCCTATGATTTATTACTATTATTACGTTGGTATTATTACGTCGTGTCGTGTTGTCACGTCATAACCACGCGTCACGTGATACAAACTGACCAATCAGAAAATCAGAATTTGTACAGTGTATGAAAATTGAATAATAATATCAGATATAGCAGTGTGCAAGTAATATTACTAATAGCAAGTAATATTATTATTAGCTTCCATGATAGTGTGTATTTTAGGAATAATATTCAAAGAGCTTTGTGCTAGAGTGTAGCTTCTCACATTGTACACAATTGTACACTATTTTTGCCTAATGTATATCATATTTAATCATTGTTTCTTATATTCTAACACAACAAAGGTTTTTTTTTCTGTGTGTGGAATACAAGGAGTAGATAGAGAAATGTTTTAAGTTAAAAAATATTTATTTAGCACTTTTAGTAATTAAAGTATCGAAACTGCTGTTCCAAAGGCTTAAGTAATGTATAAAGAACGAGAGAGAGTGTTTTATCGGATATAAAGATCCGAGCCGTAGGCGAGGATCTTTATACCGATAAAACACTCTCTCGAGTTCTTTATACGGCTTAAAAAACTCCAACACATATTAGAGTGGTTCTCTAAAAGAAATTCAAAAATATCTTCATTTATCTTGGAGAAAATCGAGGTTAAAGTTTATGTAAATTAGGCCGAATCTTTATCAGATTTAAAGACACTCGTCACGGTGGCGATTTTCATTGTGTTTGCCTTATGAATTATTAATGAGTTTTTTAAGGTTGCTTAAAAGCTTCTTTTGAATTTATTAATCTATTGTGACGTAGTTTTGATATTTTATAAATAATACAAAATCATGTATACTGCCATCAGTAGAGTTTACATTAAAGTAGATATACTTTGTTTTAAGAGTTTTTATCTTGTAAATTACACATTTAACACTTATTGACTGGGACTGAGGGAAACAGTTGTATGTTTTGTGGTCCTGAGACCGCCAATGTTTCCCGAGGCGGAGCATACTGCTTTCCCGAGGTCCCAGTCTATAAGTGTTTTGTCATATACCAACTGTCAAAGAACAAAATAAAAAGCAAAACGTCGCTGCCTACAGTTAAAGTTTTTAATCAAAGTACACACAAAACTGACCTTTATTAACACATAGTTTTTCGGAGAATTGTTGCAGCTCTTTTTGGTGACATTCCTGGTTGGTTATCATCTTTTTCTCCGAATAAATGTTGTATATTGGTCTTAAAAGTTTGACAATAAACACGAGTTTTGCCTCATGCATGTCCGAATGAATGAATTTGTAAATGCGCGCTGCCAAAAACGCGCCTTCAAAGCTCAATCTACTTCCGGTTTTGTTATTACTGGTCAATAAAACTCACTGTTGCCCACTGAGAGTCGTTGCTGGGGAAACAGCAAAATTTCGGTTGACGTTCACGTGATGTGCTCTCGCCCAATCAGAGCATGGAAAAAATTGACTTTGACAGTTGGTATATAACAATCATATTTGTTAAATCTGTAGCAACAGCTTCCTTGTTAATTGTAATACAGCTGGCTAACCAAAATGTTTTTTCAAATTTTCATGCTAATTTCAATTTTTCATTTAGTAGTTGTGGTTGTTTGTGTTAAATAATGGCTAATTATGTGCACTAATGTGTATTGTCATCAAAAGAGCTCTATTATGCTAGCAATGGTGTTTGTAAATTAGTGATTTAGATATATACTTTCTAAACTGATAGATATGAGAATTACTACAATATGCTGAATTTAAAATAAAATCAATTTACTCCTTGATCAATGTTTGTTTGATTATTCTATGCTTTACAGTCATTTGTAAGCTTTGCACTGATTAACATTGCAGTTAATTTGCTTCTAGAAATATATGTACACTGTTACCCACTTTAATCCACTTTTTCAATCCCATTATACTCTGTAGATGAAGCAGATTTTGTATGACTGAGAAAAAACGCATTGTCCTAGCTGATGGTCTTTACCTCATCTCTCACCATCACTCTGGCATGACAATTTTGGTGTGTGACATGGACTTCACATTCAACCATATGAAAACTGGATCTAAGTGGGGATGGTGTTTTGAACATATATTGATTGACATTTATCTTACTCTCTCAGGGTGGCTTGTGGGATCTAACGTACCTTCCACTAGACCTAAAACATCCAGTGCCAAGGTAAGCACCACACTGCTCAGACAATCAGTTGTTCACTTGTCATGCATGCAGTTGTTCATTTTTCATGCATTCAGTTCACTTTTCTGCCATTTAGTTTTTCACTTTTCTGACATTCAATTTTTCACTTTTCTGTTATTCACTTTTCATGCTTTCAGTTGTAGTGTGGTCTTTTCTTGGCACTGGAATATTGAATAAAGTATTTGAGAATCTATATTGAATGTACTAAGAACAGAAAACAATTCAACAAAGTAATTAAATAAAGTGAATGAATGATTGAGAACATTTGAATGTGTGAAAAGTATAAACTCATGGAAAGATTTTAATACATGGAAGTTGAACAATTGACTAAATGAGAAAATAGTGCAATTACATGAAAATATCCCACAAAGTGCATGATCAACCATCAAGATCAAAATAATGGTATTTTTCTTGTTTTTCTTGGTACTGACATCCACTTGTGGTTGTTGTTGCTGTTGGCAATGATGATGTTGATGATGATGATGATGATGTGATGATGATGATAGCAGTAGTGGTATGGATGAAGGGTAAGTGTTGAGTTGTTCATTCATCTACATATTATTTATTCATTGTTGATAAAGTGACATAGAAATCTCCAAGTCTCAGTTTCCTAAAGACATTGCTGTGCTTGCAAAGGAAATTGGATTGAAGAAACATGAGGTAAGCAAAACAGGGATGCAGACTATTGGCTATAGGCTATATAAAGGCTATAGGCTACACAAGAAACATTTCTATTCTTGAGCTCCACACAACACAAATGTGTTACAGTGTGAGAAAATGTTTTATCCAATACTTGTTCAGGCAAATTGTTGCAAGAAAATTCATTTCATCTTCCTGAATTCCTCTGGGTCTCAGTTTCCAACCCAACACTGTTTATTCATTATACAAAATATGAGTTAAAAATTAAATGCTTTCAATTGGTGTTAGTTGACTATCAGTGTTAAAATATAAAAAAACTATTACTTTCTTCTTTCAGCTTGAGCCGTACGGTCACACAAAAGCCAAAGTCTCCCTGGATGTTCTTGAGAGACTGCAACATGTAGAAAATGGCAAATATGTAGTTGTTGCAGGGTATGTCATTATTTTAGCTTAGTTTTGTTTTAATCAGAAACTTTGATTATTGTGGGTTTTCAATAAGGGTGCATATACTTTGGGGATTTTGCCCTGGGTAGGAAAGACTTGTTCCTATCTCCATGCAAATGTCTCATCATAAATCATGTAAAGGTCATCCTCTGGTGAACTCAGACTGGGATAAAATCACCCATCAGTAACTAACACATCCTATAAATGAAGAAATAGAACACACACGCATGCTGTGTGCAGATTTAGAACGTGGGGATTAATCAGCACATGAGAGAAGGGTTAAGAGAAGCACGAGGCATACCCAAGTGCTTCTCAATGCTTCTCGAGTGATCAATCCCCAAGTGCCCTAAATCTGCACACAGCACAGCGGGCAAGTTTTCTATTTCTTTTATAAAATACAACATTGTTCTCAAGCATATTCAGTATTCATTAAGGACGTTCGCGGGAAAAAAAGTTTACCATGTTTTATCCTTCATACTTCGCATGGTGAGATAATGTCATCATAGAAGTTCAAAGAGCAAATAAAAAATGGGGGTCACCGTGCTCGTTGAGGAGTGAGGTGACATCAAAGTGCAACCACTTTCTCGTAGAAGATCACTTGCGCGCCAAACTATACGAGTCGAGCATAGAAGTCATTTTTTTGTAGAAAAACTAAATGGATTGCTCAATGTTTATTTACACGACCACTCAGTAACCCATGGAATAATATGTGAAAATATTTGTAAATACTTAACAAATAGCTATTGTTTTTAATTCGAATTGGCAGTCATGAGTGACGTTTTTGCCGCGACTTAGCTCAAAGTTGTCACGGAAATCCGTGTTTTTAATATGATTTTACCATAATATTTTTCTCAAATTTAGAATATTAACAGCCTATGTAATTCTTTGTCAAACATTGAAATAAAAAGTGGGGGTCACCGTATTCGTTTCCGAGATATTGAGCCGTAAAGTTCAAAATCGATTCAAAAATTGGCCGCCATCTTGAATACCGAGAGGAGACTGGGCCCAGTAGAATCTTTTCCATCCTTTTTTCTGCATTTTACAACCTGAACGATTTTTTTTCCTCAGTAAAATTACTTTTTTTTTCACTTTTTTTTGCTTTTTTTGAATAATTTCCATTAAAAAAAATCGCAAACGTTACGGAAAAAATTCTTTTAGGCCGCCATCTTGGATTTATCGAGCGCAGTAAAAGTGCGCGTGAACAATGCCCGCGAACGTCCTTAACACTGACCAAAAATTTGAGAAGTGCGTGTGCGTGCTGTGTGCAGATTTAGAGTTCACAGTATACGTGTCCTTCGGCCAATGAGAGCGCGCGTTATATGATGGTTATTTATAAACACACCCAATGTACTTGTGTAGTGTACACTGATGTGAGGCTTCCAAAATGGACACAGATACAGTTGGCATTTGATTGACAGTTCACCAGTGGGAGATTAAATTGCACATTATTGCAATAATCAACCAAATTTTATATATATAGATCATTAAGATATCCTGGAAAATAAGGGCATGTACTATACATATCACTTCTTTGTCAACGTATTCCAACATGCAAATGTTTGTTCTGGTAACTAGAATAACCCCTACTCCATTTGGAGAAGGAAAAAGTACCACAACTGTTGGTGTGTCGCAAGCAATGGGTGCACATCTTAAGAAGAACTGTTTTACTTGCATACGACAACCATCTCAGGGACCAACATTTGGTATCAAAGGTATAATCACGTTGTATGTACTGTGGATTTGTTTACATGCCATGACTGGGTACAATAACAAGGGATTAGAATCTGTAATACCGTATCAAAAGATCTCAGAAATTGCTTGCAAAGTAGGTGTTCCTTTTGGAGTTTAGAGATTTGGGATTCCTGTGGCAAGCTCTAGTTTACAACAACTGTGTTTTTGTTAGGTGGAGCAGCAGGAGGGGGATATTCACAAGTCATTCCAATGGAAGAGGTTGGTGTATTGTGAGCTGTATTTTTAAGATTGTATTAATTATGAATAAATGAACGTTTATGAGAGAATTGAATGAATGAATGAATTGAGAAAATTTATGGTTGAACAGCAGTAGTTCATTGATATTACTGAAAGACTGTGTGGATTATAAATATGGATGGATTAGTGAGAAAAAAATTATTGATTAATGCAATGAACGAATGAATGAATAAACGAACGAATAAATGAATGTACGAATATATGAATACTTCAATAACGTATTATTTTGTTGAGAAAATCGATGTTTGAACAAATGTATTAAACATTTTTAAAAAGTATATGAAGGATTAACTATAAACAAAAACAAAAACAAAAAACAAAACAAAACAAAGAAACAGACAGACAGAAACAAACAAACAAACAAATGAGCCAGTCATATGTGGGAAATATTCTCATTTTTTTCATTTCATAGTTTAACCTGCACTTGACTGGTGACATCCATGCAATCACTGCAGCTAATAATTTACTAGGTAAGCCAAACCATTCAGATGATGGTCCTTGACAAGCAACAAATGAAATGATGCATTCATTTTTTACCGTAGTTGCTGCGATTGATGCCAGAGTATTTCACGAGGCAACACAGAAAGACCAGGTACGTAAAATAATGATAGGGAATCTGTTCCACAGAGAAAATTTGTTACATTCATTGTTATTTATGGCTTTGCGCAGATTGCGTTTCTAAACTCGGCAGATAAAGTTGCATCATGCAATTTTTTTGTACAACATTAGAACTACACGATGTGAAAGAGGACGCTGCGCGCACGGACGAATTTTGTTCGAAATGACCATTGACGTCGCCCACATCAAGGAGAGGGCGTGATAGCAAATGAAATGGCTTCCTGAACGTGACGTCGCGACGTTGTCACGCTAGTCACACATCTCGCATCGCGTCGCGTTTCAGTGCTATATGTGTGTCCTCTCCAGCAATTATTCGAAAATGTTGCAGAAGTAGAACTTGTTAACCTGCAACTGCACGCAACATTGCGTACACCTGTTGCAGGAGTGGTTACACAGCGCAATTCTGTGCTACACGCAGTGTTGCAAAAAAGTTGCAAGAAAAAATGCATCGTGTGTTGGACCTTAGTACGTGTAGCTCAGGATATCTTTAATTAATA
Source organism: Telmatactis stephensoni (assembly GCA_029948255.1). Lineage (NCBI taxonomy): Eukaryota > Metazoa > Cnidaria > Anthozoa > Actiniaria > Isophelliidae > Telmatactis > Telmatactis stephensoni. The sequence goes on from JALIZF010001775.1 coordinate 565,920, forward strand.
CGCATGGGTTGATAGCAGAGCATAGAGCTTTGATTGATGGAACAGGAAGAAGAAAAAGCCCTGTCTGTGTTGTGAAAGATGTATTTTGAATCAAAAGAGCATATGTAGAAGTAATATTTACTCTCTTTAATATGTCACTATATATATACTTGATTGTTTCTTAGTTTGTTTGTTTGATTGCTTTGTTTACCAGGCATTGTTTAATCGTCTGGTACCAGAGAAGGGAGGTAAAAGACAATTCTCCAACATCATGTTGAAACGTCTCAAGGTTTGTCACAAACGTACCATGAACATTCACTCGCTCTGCGTTTTCTCTTTTTGTGATCATTTTCTCATATTGTATCATATCACTACTTTACATAACAGTTTTTGATCAATTATTGTTTCTGTTTGTAGAAACTTGGAATTGAGAAAACCGAGCCATCAGAGCTAACTGCCGAGGAAGTCTCTAAGTTTGCAAGGCTTGATATTGATGTGAATACCATTGGATTCCAAAGAGGTGCGCTTATTTTTCAAATATAGAATATTTCTACATTAGTGAGAAATCTTACACGTATAAAATACAATGAACTGATTGTGAAAGAAAATATTTCATAATATCATATAATTCCAAACAAAATTGTTGTGTACAAAGATTTTTTGGTTAAGACTTTCGCTCTTTTTTAATGCAGTTATCGACACCAATGACCGTTTTCTAAGAAAGATCACAATAGGACAGTCAGCCACCGAAAAGAACATGACGAGAGAGGTTGGTGAATGATTCATTCCGTTTACAAGGACAGTGTAATTATCGCTGTGGTGTCGTTGCTTGGCCAGTACCATGTAGATAAATGATCTTATTTATTGCAGTGCCAATTTGACATTACCGTTGCAAGCGAAATCATGGCCATCTTGGCTCTTACAACAGACTTGAAAGACATGAGAAGAAGGTAAGAACTCCTTGCTTAACGTTTGCTCCTTATCAATGCTGGGTTACGTTCACGCTAATTTGGAGAAATTAGAAAACAACTTTTTTTTTGTTACGGTCAGACCTCTCTTCCACACAAAAACGACTTTTTTCGTTTGAAGCCGACTATATTTAGCGTCGGTAGTTGCTGGTCTCCCAGGAAGCCGACGGTGCGCTCTTTACCCCCCTGTTCCCATCCCATCAGTGCTCCATTTTAAGGGTATTTAAAGCTACTTAAAGACGCGGAAATACGAGCAACAAAATCATACAACATTTCGCACAACATTGTTGCGTTGCAAGTTGCAGAGCTAATGTTGCTCGTATTACACCTCGTGTGCAACAAGTTTTCCTTGTTGCACAAAGTAGAAGTGGTGGTAATACGAGCAACATTTGCTCTTCAACTTGCAACACAACAGTGTTGAATGAAATGTTCCACGATTTTGTTTCCCGTATTTCCGCGCCTTAAAGTTACACAGAATGGAAAGAAGTCAAAACAAGTGTGAGGTGACTGGGAATCGAACTCGGGCCTCTCGCTTCAAAAAGCCGCGCACGCTTTTGTCTAAAGAGCGGTGTTTCGGTGTGAATAGGGAAAATCGAGGAAAAAGAGCAGCAAGGTTTTTGAAATAGGTATATACCTGTGTCAAAAAACGTAGACGGTCTGATATCTGAATTTGAATCTGAACTTGGGCGAGACGAAAGGAAATTGTTGGTACGAAATTTGAATAAATTACAATATAAAGTGACAAGAGTATCAATGGATGATATTACGCATATTGGAAGATAAAAAACTCATTCTCGCAATTCTATTCGGTCTTAGATTTAGATCCAGATTCAGATTGAGATCTCAGACCGTCTACTTTTTTGAAACAGGTATATATTAGTTTATGGTGTTATATCTGAGGACCATTTGATAACTTTTCTCCATTGTGTTGCAAGGCTTGGTGATATTGTGATTGCAAGTAACAAGAATGGTGAACCAATCACTGCTGATGACCTGGTAATTCCATGTTATTGTCTTCACTAGCTTTTTCTGTCCTTTTTCTTTCCTGAATTGCCCTATCGCATAATGACGTCACACCAAAACATTTTATTGTTTTGATGCTAAGGATTATGGTCGCCAGAGGGGATCAGAGTGATTGCATATCAAATAAAATGTAGATGAGCAATCACTGATACATGATATATATCAAAACTCGATACATTGAAGTTCTACTTCGAAAAGGAATATTAATAGGTCCCAATTTCCACTGTTTCTGAGCATCTATCCCCAATGTAAGCATACTGTGACGTCATCATGCGATAGGGCAATTATTTTACTTCCTAATTTCATCTCAAGAATCCTCCATCTTACAATCCCATTTACTAGACTTACATGTTATCACCGCTATTGATGCCTTTGATTTGATTTCTTATTTTTTATTTTCCAGGGTATTGGAGGGGCACTTGCTGTATTAATGAAAGACACCATCAAACCAAACATAATGCAGACACTAGAGGTTTGTATTACAACTCAGACTCCCATTGTGTTGGATTTGGTTGTCTCTGATTGGATAATCTTATACTTAAAACGTTTCGGTCAATGCTGTGCCCTTCTTCAGCTGGTGTGTAATTGGCTAATTTGGCTAACATAGCCAATTAGACACTAGCTGAAGAAGGTCACAGCATTGACCGAAACGTTCTAGGTATAAGACTATACAATCAGAGACAACCAAACACAATTCACCATGCCTGATTACACCATTTTCAACATGGTAGCTAGCCAATGAGCGCGCGCGTTATATCTAAATGATTTTCTATGCCTTAGAGCACAGATGACGTCAAAATGTGATGAGACCAAAAAAGTACGTCACGAGACGAATATTTTATATAATAATTATATAAAATATTTTTATATAATATTCATTGAAACTTTTCAACCAATCAGAGTGCGCGTAAAATTCAATGACGTAATCTATGTGTGTGTACTGTAATCACACACGGTTCTCGACCAATCAGAGCGCGCGTAATTTATGACTTGTTACTAGTCTCCTACGCAGCCGTGTTTTGTCTCGTCACGCAACGTTTCATCGACACAATGACGAGACCTGACACGCATGCGTAGCAGACTATATCGTTACGTATATTAGATGACGTTCAACCATAACATAGTGTTTAAAATTGATTTGTAACGCTATTTGACCAGGGAACACCAGTGTTCGTACATGCTGGACCTTTTGCTAACATCGCTCATGGAAACTCATCGATTATTGCTGACAAGATTGCACTGAAACTTGTTGGGAAGGACGGCTTTGTTTGTAAGTTATGACCTATGACTGGCTTCCTTGCCACGAATTTGTTATCCCAGAGAAATTGGGAGCTGGAGTGTTGTGGTGGGTTAATGGGGGAGGGGGTTGGGTTGTGGTCAGTTAACGCTGAGAAACAGTAATAGACGCCTATTTCCTTGAGTATCAAACCAAATCAAATCGAGTTGTAGTCTTCCTCAGCAACCCAGGGCATCTCTGATTGCCTTTTTTTACAGTTTACTTCTTCCTCCTCCTCTTCATCCTAACCATCACCACCACATCCATCACCGCCATCGTCATCACCATTTCCCTAAATCAATGATAGTCTTTTTTTCGCGCTTCGCAACATGCTTTTCTTTAAAACTGAATCGACAGCTTGTTTTGAGTTTTAGAGTCATGCTTCTGGTGTTAAAACGTTTTACTGTTTAGTTTCAGAAGTGTGATGATCATTTTAGCATTTAAGGAACGTTCCGCGAGTTTTTGTTTTAGTTCCTTTGAGGTAAATCTGAACGTCAAATTCGGTCCTACAAAAACCTAGAAGAGGAACTTAAAAATCGGTTATCGGAACGTTTTTGTTCCTGTTTGGTCAAAATCGGACCTATTGTTCCTAATTGCTACGTAAACAGTTCCCATTTGCGTAAAATGGAACGATTGTTCCTTTTTAATCTACATAGGAACGATTGTTCCTTTTCAGGTAAAAGGAACGTTTGTTCCTTTATTGAATAGGAACGTTTGTTCCTATTTTGAATAGGAACGTTTGTTCCTATTTTGATTAGGAACGTTTGTTCCTTTATTGAATAGGAACGTTTGTTCCTTTATTGAATAGGAACGTTTGTTCCTTTATTGAATAGGAACGTTTGTTCCTTTATTGAATAGGAACGTTTGTTCCTTTATTGAATAGGAACGTTTGTTCCTTTATAACGAATGTTCCTTTTTCATGATAGGAACGTGATGGGATCGAGTGAAAGGAAACGATCGTTCCTTTTGAATGTTTTTGGCTCAAACAAACTCAAACGTGTTTCAACAAGATTATACAAGTTTAAACATGTCTGGTCATGCATGGACACGTTTAAACTTGCCCATTGTTGTTCAGACTTGCCCGTTCTTGTTCAAACTTGCCCATTCATGTTCAAACTTGCCCATTGTTGTTCAAACTTGCCCGTTCTTGTTCAAACTTGCCCGTTCTTGTTCAAACTTGCCCATTCATGTTTAAACTTGCCCATTCATGTTTAAACTAGCCCATTCATATTTAAACATGTCCATTCTTGTTTGAACATGCCCACGTTCATTTCTGAACGTGCTCTTTCAGCAAAAAAGTCAGACATGTTTGAACATGCCCTAGTTTGCGCAGTTGTGATTGGCTCCTCTAGATTAACTAGTCCCTAGAGACTAAATACATAAAATTATGTCTTGTGCCCTCGCTGTTCAGTATGAGTAAGCGGGCCAGGGGTAACATTGACTGGTCCGAGCAGGATGGCGCCTCGCCAAAACCAAAGAGATTACACTTAGAAGAAGACGAAAAGGATGGTTTATTTCACTGTCCAGTTGAAAAATGTTCACACGGAGAAGGATTTTCATCTCAAAGAGGATGCAGAAAGCACGTCAAAAATAAGCATGCCTGGTTTTATTACTTTGATTGTGAGCCCAGTAAGATCAGCAAAACTAAACCAAAGCAACAAGACTTGGAAAAAGGTGAACAGTGCTTAACCAGGTATGTTGCTTCATTTGACATTAATGCTACGATTGGGAAACAATTTGCAAAATGGCTTACTGGTAGTGGCGGTGGATGTAAAAGCCAAAGACAAACGCACCAGATTGTACGGAGAAGTTTTAAATATCTTAAGTTTTGCTGCGAAGATGGCGACGAAGAAGAAGAGTTGACTTGGGATTTAGTTGATTTTAGTTTAAGTTCGCCGAATTTTCTCTTTAAGTTTGTTGACGCCATGCAGACTGATTGGGGACTTGGACATTCTGGTCGAATTGCGTACTTGGACTCAATTAGTGACTTGATCGATTTTCGAAAAGTGATTGGTGTTGCTTCGGAGACGATTTTACGAAATCTTACGTCTACTGAAGTGTATTTGAAACGCGCACGCAAAACAGTTTCTAAAATGATGAGATTGCAGTGGACTAGTGATCTAGACCTCGATGCATTAGAATCTAAGGGACACTGGGCTTCGCTAGAAGAACTTTTGCACGTGGTCACGTACCACCTTCCGCGCTACGACACTTTGACCAAATTGTGCAAAGAAAAGCCCAAAAAGGCCACGCCTTCAGACTTGTCCTTTGCCACCAGATTTGTCGCTGTTTATTTATTCATCAAAGTCAAAGGATCGCGTCCAATGACCTATCAGTATCTAACAGTGGAAATGGTCAAAGCCGCCAAGAACAACGATGGTTTCATCGACCAGAAAAAATTCAAGACGACAGCCCGTTTTGGATTCGACTCGTTATATCTGTCTCACGCTAGTATGCAAGTTTTGGACTCTTACATTGCGCATGTTCGTCCTCTTCTCAAGCCCATGTGCGAGTATGTTCTCGTGACGCAAAAAGGACGACAACACACGAAAATTGGTCAGCTGATGAGTAAAATGGTATTTGAAGCTACCGGCAAATTTATTCATCCAACACGATATCGCCAAATTGTCGAGACTACGAGTCATCAACAACTGACCAGTAACGAACAAGAATCGATTACCGAAGATCAAAAGCACAGTTCCGTCGTGGCCAAAGTGCATTATCAAAAACGACGATCTCGCGATGTGGCCACGAAAGCTCACGAGTGTTTATCGAAATTACACGGTGAAAGGGGATGCCGATTGGACGAGGACGTTTGCTCAAGGCTGTCCGATGGTTCAAAAAATTCACCCGAGAAAGAGCTCACGAGCAACGACAAAACCATCGACACCGCACTGAACCCAACCAAAAACGAGCCCGCTGCTGATGTTAACAATCGCAAAAAGAAACTGCTGTTATTTACGCCCGAAGAGGATGAGTACTTGAAGAATGGCATTAGACGACATGGGTTTGGACAGTGGACAGCTATTCTGAGGAATCCAAGATACGTGTTCCAAAAGGGAAGAACAGCCAACTCCTTATTAAACAGGGCATCACGAAAATGTTTCACAAAGTCAAAATAACACAAACACAATTCAAAGTGTCTGAAGTTAAGATTTTATACGTTTATTAATAAACAAATGAGCTATTAGTACTTCTATTGGAGTGATTGCAATAAACCCATGAAATAGTTGATTAATAGACACTCTATTCATTGTTACTTTTGTGCCAATAATTTTTTTACACATTTAGTGTTTTCATCTCAAGAGTTTATTGCAATCACTCCAAAATTTAACAAAGCAAATTTCTATAAGGGCATACCTCATAAATTATTCATGAACTCAGGCTTTTGACAAGTAATATAAGGCTGAGCTTAATTAACTAGTAGTGAATAATAGAGTACAAACACTAAAAGTGTGCAATACTTTGTGCTATTTAGTACTAAATAGCACTAATTAAACAATAGAAAACAAAAGAATTTGCATAATTTAGCACTATTTAGTACTATTTATGTTGCACACTTTTAGTGTTTGTACTCTAGTGAACTTACAATGTACACTTAATTTGAGTCATATAAAGTAAACGAGAACAAATATGAGAAATATACATAAATATGTAACATTAATTGAGTTGCTTTTATGCCTATAAATTTTTTACACATTTAGTGTTTTCATCTCAAGAGTTTATTGCAATCACTCTAAAATTTAACAAAGCAAATTTCTATAAGGGCATACCTCATAAATTATTCATGAACTTAGGCTTTTGACAAGTAATATAAGGCTGAGCTTAATTAACTAGTAGTAAATAATAGTGAACTTACAATGTACACTTAATTTGAGTCATATAAAGTAAACGAGAACAAATATGAGAAATATACATAAATATGTAACATCAATTGAATTGTTTTTTGATATTAAGTCAAGCTTAATCTTTCACCTTGGAAACTAACGAGACTACATGCAATACAAAACTAATGCTTCTTAGAAAAATAAGTGTGGATTGTATTTTGACCTCTTAATTCTTGAGAGCTTTGTGACTTGCTGGATCTTTTCCTTTTGCTCTGACTGCCTGTGAAAATGGTTGGAGTTGCAGGTACAACTCGACGTGGCTTCGGGGTTAGAAACGTCCTTTTTCTCTGGGTGCCTGGGAAAACGGTTGGAGTTTCAGGTACAACTCGACGTGGCTTCGGTGTTATGAACATATCGTCGCTGTCGTTACCGGTAGTGGACTTGGGTGTTTCAAAGGTCTCGGCCTCACTGTCCTCACTATCGGATAATGGCTCCTGTTGTCTTTCGTTAAACTTTGGACTCCAAGAGGGTGTCTTCGGCGGATCGCACGACATTGGACTCCAAGAGGGTGTTTTGGGCGGAACACAAGACATTGGACTCTCTTGCATACTGCTTTCTTGCCGCATCACGGGACTCGGTGACAGTCCCCATTCTGGTCTTGGGGTCCAAGATGGCGTTTTGGGCGGTGTCAATGTTGCCTCTTGGGGTGGCAAGCGGTGATATAAGTTGTGAATTTCTTCCATGTCTTGTTCTTTCAAGATTCCTAGTACCAAGCACATCTTTTTTCTTTCGTGCAGACCGACCCTGCTTGGGGTACCGGACTTCTCGTGGAACATCTTTATCTTATTTTCAGAAATTAAGATAAGGCCTTCTAATGTCCTCTTCATCTCTATATCTACGGTGTTGTTTTTCTTTTCAACGAGGTCATACATTTCTTTTTCTTTCTGAATTAGCCAGGAATCCTTGTATATGCTCCTTGCTTTTTCCATTTCGGTCTTTTCTTCATCTTCTCTTTCTTTCTTTCTCTCCCTCGCCACGAATTCCATGTGCCTTTCATTGATAGGACTTGGCAGCGCGTGGAATGGATCTTTAATGTATTGCTGTGCTTCCTCTTCGTTGCAAATTTCATTCTGTATGAGGCGTGCGCGTCTGGCTTCCAATCTTCTTTCATTTTTTTCGTTTTCAAGGGCCACTTTTTCTTCTTCGCGTTCCACTAGTTTGGAAAGAATTCTTCCTTGGAAGCTGTTGGCCATCTCTTTTGCTTTCTCATCAAGTTCCCAGAGTTCATCAACGCAAAATCCGCACAATTCATTTTGTTCTTGAACGGAAAGTCCGTCATTTACTTCAGAATCTGTAAAAATTGTGAAAAAACACTTAAATATTGTGCTGTGTCTGTGGTCAACATTCTAGTTGTTTACAACAGAGTTATTATATTTCAGTATCTATAATATGTAGTATTATAGTAACCTGTTGTGGCCAACTGATCTTGAGTGTTTGCACAATGGTCCATTGCCCACTTGATGCATTCCACTGGGTGACTTTTCAGCCATTCGAAGGCCTTCGGCTCATTTTTTGGTAGACTTTTGAATTGGTAGACGTTTAGCCTTGCCTGCATCGCCGCCTGATCGTCTTTTGGGAATTGTAGCTGTTTTTGGCAGGTAATCAACATTGGGCATTTGTTGACGAATCCCCGTGCCGTTGAAAATTTCCTATCATGGGCGGTCCAGCCACCTTGGCAGAGAATTTTCCAGTCGTCAATGTCCATTAAATCTACAGTTGCCTCATCTATGAATATTACCTGTGTGTTCTCGTCAATCATGGCTTTATTGAACGACTTTTGTTTTGTGACGCGGGCCACTCGAGATGCGGGGATGACGCCCAAAACTGGTGCAAATAAACTTGTTTTGCCACTATTGGCCTCACCAACTAAACACGGCACCTATGAAGAGGGAAAATAAAACGATTTTAGTGTAAAAAGCATTTGATGTTTATTAAGACTTTATGTAATAAATTTACCCCGTTTTAGATTCAACATAAATTTTCTAAATTAGTTTACCTTTTGCTTGTGACTTTTCTTTTGGAATTCGAATAAACGCAGAAAATCATTACAAAAGTTGGTGATTTCCTCACTCGTCAAACTGTTCTCTAGAATTTCTTGAAAATAACCTGCGTTGGGTGGGGCGTCCTTGTCGTGGTTGAAGAAGGCTCGGGGGCTCTTATTTCCTACTTCCATCTGTACCTATGCAATAATGATTATAGGAATAATATCAGATTTGCAAACGTGTTAAAAAGCTACTGTTAGACTAAATAATGAAACAAAACAAATAACCTTGATAAATTCTCTTCGGGACAAGCTCAAGCACCATCCTTCATTGACTTCTATCAAGTCGTACATTACATCCAACTGGCGAATAAGTTGGCTTTTTGGATTCTTTAACTTTTCTCTTATTTTGTCCCCATACTTTACAAGGCGGGAGCGGAATGCCTCATTTCCCTCCAATGTACCAATAAACGTGTTGACATCACATTTGTATGTATATGTGTAGACAGCTTTTGGATTCTTCTTAAAGATCATCCCTTGGTGAATGGCGTACCCAAGCTTTTCCATTAGTATCTCAATATCGTTGATTAGTTGTGTGCACTTATCTGTTGTTATGGATTTCATCACACGTGAGCTTTTTCGGAGATCATCTCGGCTGGAAACGTTTAAGCCCCTTACGTCTAACTGTAACCCGGCTTTAATAAGGGCCTCTATTATCTTTCTCATGTGTCCCTGTCCATTGACCAAAACGAATCTCAGGGCATGTTCGCCCAATTCTACTCTCGCATCTTCTAACTCCTCACTTGGATCAAGATGACTGGTTGCTTCGTCAAAGCATTTCTGAAATGACGCGTTGACAATGTCGGCAATGTAGCTTGAGTTATGATCCTTTAGTACGGCACACAAGCGTTTGGTTACGTCACATGGTGCTGAAGTGCCAGGGCGCGACGACAGGATTTTTGTGTTTATTTCCACATCACAATCTAACAAGCTTCGTTGCATTGGAACAAGCGACACGGGCGCTCCATTTGGCGACTCGAATGCCACCCAGTATGAAAATGATGGTAATCGACCCTTTTCTACAGCAGAATTAATGGAACTTGAATTGGACATTTCAGTGGCCACAGTTAGTTGGCTAGATATCACAATCGCTTCTTCTTCTTCAGCATCTTCACAAGCACCGTCTTTATTCGTGCTTTGTTTCCCTTTTTTATTCGAGCCACTCTCACTTGCAGTAATGGAAGAAAAGAAGAACGCAACACCAGGTAGATTTTCAATGGCGCTATCTAACTGGGATCGTTTATCGCAGACCAGTTCCCATGCTCTTATCCAATTTCCAACATTTCCCTCTACTCTCCAAATGCAATTTGCTGATACGGCGCAATATTTTTTCTGGACCTCTGGAATTAAGTAGGTTATGGCAGCGTCTCTTACTGCTTTGCTGTTTAGCTGACGAGCTGGGTGCTGTGCGGACGACATTGCCCTAAGTAAAAGAGAAAATATACAGTTCGTGAACAAGCTCATGAGATAAAAGCGAAAACAAGACGAATGTAGATCAAATCAAGAAAATAATACTTACACAGTTTGGAAGCTGAATTCTGTTCATCAGAGTTGTGTTCAGGACTGTAGTCAAGCACTTCTGAGCAACTTTGGAGATCTGTTCCTTATAAACTCTTCTCGAACAAGAAATGACGCAATGTCACGTCAGATTCCACCACTTGGCGGCATTGTGTTCCTCTTTGACTAGTTTCCCAATTGTAAACAATTTTGAAAAGATATAACAAACTATGCACATCCGTTGGGAAAACAATCACTTTGCGTTATTTTGCTTGGTCTAGTTAGTTGTATTATTATGTCAACATGTTAGCATACATTATTGTAACTAAATATTTATGTGTATTCCAGACAGAAAAACTGAGTGGGACTGCAAGTAGTATTTCCGTACATCCGTTGATCCCTCTAGTTTTCAAACCAATATGGGGTACTTGTTGAATTCCGTCATGAATATTAATGGTCAAACTGTACCGTACAGTAACTTGGTCAGAAATTAACAAGGATCCACGGATTTACGGAGACACCTCAACTTGCAGTTCTCTAGTTCCAAGATAGGAATACATAAATATATCATATATCATATAATCTTAATAATTATATTATATATATTAGAAATATAAATTTAATATATATATATATAGTTTATATATTAATATATAATAATTATATTAATATATTCCAAACAAAATATCAGAGTAAGACCGCAAGTAGTATTTCCGTACATCCGTTGATCCCTCTAGTTTTCAAAGCAGTATAGGGTACTTGTTGAATTCCGTCATGAATATTAATGGTCAAACTGTACCGTACAGTAACTTGGTCAGAAATTAACAAGGATCCACGGATTTACGGAGACACCTCAACTTGCAGTTCTCTAGTTTCAAGATAGGAATACATAAATATATCATATATCATATAATTTTAATAATTATATTATATATATTAGAAATATAAATTTAATATATATATATAGTTTATATATTAATATATAATAATTATATTAATATATTCCAAACAAAATATCAGAGTAAGACCGCAAGTACTATATCCGTACATCCGTTGATCCCTCTAGTTTTCAAAGCAGTATGGGGTACTTGTTGAATTCCGTCATGAATATTAATGGTCAAACTGTACCGTACAGTAACTTGGTCAGAAATTAACAAGGATCCACGGATTTACGGGAAACGTATTCCCGTTACTTATGATCTGAAGTCTATCTAGATCTACGAAATCGTGACTTGTAGCTTAATCTGCAAGTACGCAGTTAATCATAACAAGCAGTCGAACCTGCAAGTATCCTAGTTGGAGATGACTTGCAGTCGAATCTGCAAGTGTCCTAGTTTGAGATGATTTGCACTGGATTCTGCAAGTATCGTAGTTTAATCATGACTTGTACTCGATTCTGCCAGTATCCTAGTTTGAGATGACTTGCAGTCGAATCTGCAAGTATTGTAGTTAATCATGACTTGCAGTCGAATCTGCAAGTATCGTAGTTAATCATGACTTGCACTGGATTCTGCAAGTATCGTAGTTAATCATGACTTGTACTGGATTCTGCAAGTATCGTAGTTTAATCATGACTTGCACTGGATTCTGCAAGTATCGTAGTTAATCATGACTTGTACTCGATTCTGCAAGTATCGTAGTTTAATCATGACTTGCAGTCGAATCTGCAAGTATCGTAGTTTAATCATGACTTGTACTCGAATCTGCCAGTATCCTAGTTTGAGATGACTTGCAGTCGAATGTATAAGTATCCTAGTTTGAAATGTCGTTCAGTGTTGGACATGACTGACAGTGGGTAGTATCTTAGCTATAACTAATTCATCATTGCAGCTCATTGATGTTGGTCACTAAAACAAGTTTTCAGTTCGTTCCGAAAAGTGCAAATGGACCGATTTACAAGTGTTCCTCGCAAAGGGAACGATATTTATAGATAGAGGCGCGCTAAAAAAAAGCTTTTCAAAAGAAAGCCAATCTTTTTCGAAAATCTCGTAGTTGACTTAGTCTTTTAGATAAAGCGACCAGAAACAGTTGTAAAACTGCAATACTTGAGGTCGAAAAACGCCCGCGAAAAAAAGGAACAGTGACCTTAGGGAAATGGTCATCACCATTTCCCTAAATCAATGATAGTCTTTTTTTCGCGCTTCGCAACATGCTTTTCTTTAAAACTGAATCGACAGCTTGTTTTGAGTTTTAGAGTCATGCTTCTGGTGTTAAAACGTTTTACTGTTTAGTTTCAGAAGTGTGATGATCATTTTAGCATTTAAGGAACGTTCCGCGAGTTTTTGTTTTAGTTCCTTTGAGGTAAATCTGAACGTCAAATTCGGTCCTACAAAAACCTAGAAGAGGAACTTAAAAATCGGTTATCGGAACGTTTTTGTTCCTGTTTGGTCAAAATCGGACCTATTGTTCCTAATTGCTACGTAAACAGTTCCCATTTGCGTAAAATGGAACGATTGTTCCTTTTTAATCTACATAGGAACGATTGTTCCTTTTCAGGTAAAAGGAACGTTTGTTCCTTTATTGAATAGGAACGTTTGTTCCTATTTTGAATAGGAACGTTTGTTCCTATTTTGATTAGGAACGTTTGTTCCTTTATTGAATAGGAACGTTTGTTCCTTTATTGAATAGGAACGTTTGTTCCTTTATTGAATAGGAACGTTTGTTCCTTTATTGAATAGGAACGTTTGTTCCTTTATAACGAATGTTCCTTTTTCATGATAGGAACGTGATGGGATCGAGTGAAAGGAAACGATCGTTCCTTTTGAATGTTTTTGGCTCAAACAAACTCAAACGTGTTTCAACAAGATTATACAAGTTTAAACATGTCTGGTCATGCATGGACACGTTTAAACTTGCCCATTGTTGTTCAGACTTGCCCGTTCTTGTTCAAACTTGCCCATTCATGTTCAAACTTGCCCATTGTTGTTCAAACTTGCCCGTTCTTGTTCAAACTTGCCCGTTCTTGTTCAAACTTGCCCATTCATGTTTAAACTTGCCCATTCATGTTTAAACTAGCCCATTCATATTTAAACATGTCCATTCTTGTTTGAACATGCCCACGTTCATTTCTGAACGTGCTCTTTCAGCAAAAAAGTCAGACATGTTTGAACATGCCCTAGTTTGCGCAGTTGTGATTGGCTCCTCTAGATTAACTAGTCCCTAGAGACTAAATACATAAAATTATGTCTTGTGCCCTCGCTGTTCAGTATGAGTAAGCGGGCCAGGGGTAACATTGACTGGTCCGAGCAGGATGGCGCCTCGCCAAAACCAAAGAGATTACACTTAGAAGAAGACGAAAAGGATGGTTTATTTCACTGTCCAGTTGAAAAATGTTCACACGGAGAAGGATTTTCATCTCAAAGAGGATGCAGAAAGCACGTCAAAAATAAGCATGCCTGGTTTTATTACTTTGATTGTGAGCCCAGTAAGATCAGCAAAACTAAACCAAAGCAACAAGACTTGGAAAAAGGTGAACAGTGCTTAACCAGGTATGTTGCTTCATTTGACATTAATGCTACGATTGGGAAACAATTTGCAAAATGGCTTACTGGTAGTGGCGGTGGATGTAAAAGCCAAAGACAAACGCACCAGATTGTACGGAGAAGTTTTAAATATCTTAAGTTTTGCTGCGAAGATGGCGACGAAGAAGAAGAGTTGACTTGGGATTTAGTTGATTTTAGTTTAAGTTCGCCGAATTTTCTCTTTAAGTTTGTTGACGCCATGCAGACTGATTGGGGACTTGGACATTCTGGTCGAATTGCGTACTTGGACTCAATTAGTGACTTGATCGATTTTCGAAAAGTGATTGGTGTTGCTTCGGAGACGATTTTACGAAATCTTACGTCTACTGAAGTGTATTTGAAACGCGCACGCAAAACAGTTTCGAAAATGATGAGATTGCAGTGGACTAGTGATCTAGACCTCGATGCATTAGAATCTAAGGGACACTGGGCTTCGCTAGAAGAACTTTTGCACGTGGTCACGTACCACCTTCCGCGCTACGACACTTTGACCAAATTGTGCAAAGAAAAGCCCAAAAAGGCCACGCCTTCAGACTTGTCCTTTGCCACCAGATTTGTCGCTGTTTATTTATTCATCAAAGTCAAAGGATCGCGTCCAATGACCTATCAGTATCTAACAGTGGAAATGGTCAAAGCCGCCAAGAACAACGATGGTTTCATCGACCAGAAAAAATTCAAGACGACAGCCCGTTTTGGATTCGACTCGTTATATCTGTCTCACGCTAGTATGCAAGTTTTGGACTCTTACATTGCGCATGTTCGTCCTCTTCTCAAGCCCATGTGCGAGTATGTTCTCGTGACGCAAAAAGGACGACAACACACGAAAATTGGTCAGCTGATGAGTAAAATGGTATTTGAAGCTACCGGCAAATTTATTCATCCAACACGATATCGCCAAATTGTCGAGACTACGAGTCATCAACAACTGACCAGTAACGAACAAGAATCGATTACCGAAGATCAAAAGCACAGTTCCGTCGTGGCCAAAGTGCATTATCAAAAACGACGATCTCGCGATGTGGCCACGAAAGCTCACGAGTGTTTATCGAAATTACACGGTGAAAGGGGATGCCGATTGGACGAGGACGTTTGCTCAAGGCTGTCCGATGGTTCAAAAAATTCACCCGAGAAAGAGCTCACGAGCAACGACAAAACCATCGACACCGCACTGAACCCAACCAAAAACGAGCCCGCTGCTGATGTTAACAATCGCAAAAAGAAACTGCTGTTATTTACGCCCGAAGAGGATGAGTACTTGAAGAATGGCATTAGACGACATGGGTTTGGACAGTGGACAGCTATTCTGAGGAATCCAAGATACGTGTTCCAAAAGGGAAGAACAGCCAACTCCTTATTAAACAGGGCATCACGAAAATGTTTCACAAAGTCAAAATAACACAAACACAATTCAAAGTGTCTGAAGTTAAGATTTTATACGTTTATTAATAAACAAATGAGCTATTAGTACTTCTATTGGAGTGATTGCAATAAACCCATGAAATAGTTGATTAATAGACACTCTATTCATTGTTACTTTTGTGCCAATAATTTTTTTACACATTTAGTGTTTTCATCTCAAGAGTTTATTGCAATCACTCCAAAATTTAACAAAGCAAATTTCTATAAGGGCATACCTCATAAATTATTCATGAACTCAGGCTTTTGACAAGTAATATAAGGCTGAGCTTAATTAACTAGTAGTGAATAATAGAGTACAAACACTAAAAGTGTGCAATACTTTGTGCTATTTAGTACTAAATAGCACTAATTAAACAATAGAAAACAAAAGAATTTGCATAATTTAGCACTATTTAGTACTATTTATGTTGCACACTTTTAGTGTTTGTACTCTAGTGAACTTACAATGTACACTTAATTTGAGTCATATAAAGTAAACGAGAACAAATATGAGAAATATACATAAATATGTAACATTAATTGAGTTGCTTTTATGCCTATAAATTTTTACACATTTAGTGTTTTCATCTCAAGAGTTTATTGCAATCACTCTAAAATTTAACAAAGCAAATTTCTATAAGGGCATACCTCATAAATTATTCATGAACTTAGGCTTTTGACAAGTAATATAAGGCTGAGCTTAATTAACTAGTAGTAAATAATAGTGAACTTACAATGTACACTTAATTTGAGTCATATAAAGTAAACGAGAACAAATATGAGAAATATACATAAATATGTAACATCAATTGAATTGTTTTTTGATATTAAGTCAAGCTTAATCTTTCACCTTGGAAACTAACGAGACTACATGCAATACAAAACTAATGCTTCTTAGAAAAATAAGTGTGGATTGTATTTTGACCTCTTAATTCTTGAGAGCTTTGTGACTTGCTGGATCTTTTCCTTTTGCTCTGACTGCCTGTGAAAATGGTTGGAGTTGCAGGTACAACTCGACGTGGCTTCGGGGTTAGAAACGTCCTTTTTCTCTGGGTGCCTGGGAAAACGGTTGGAGTTTCAGGTACAACTCGACGTGGCTTCGGTGTTATGAACATATCGTCGCTGTCGTTACCGGTAGTGGACTTGGGTGTTTCAAAGGTCTCGGCCTCACTGTCCTCACTATCGGATAATGGCTCCTGTTGTCTTTCGTTAAACTTTGGACTCCAAGAGGGTGTCTTCGGCGGATCGCACGACATTGGACTCCAAGAGGGTGTTTTGGGCGGAACACAAGACATTGGACTCTCTTGCATACTGCTTTCTTGCCGCATCACGGGACTCGGTGACAGTCCCCATTCTGGTCTTGGGGTCCAAGATGGCGTTTTGGGCGGTGTCAATGTTGCCTCTTGGGGTGGCAAGCGGTGATATAAGTTGTGAATTTCTTCCATGTCTTGTTCTTTCAAGATTCCTAGTACCAAGCACATCTTTTTTCTTTCGTGCAGACCGACCCTGCTTGGGGTACCGGACTTCTCGTGGAACATCTTTATCTTATTTTCAGAAATTAAGATAAGGCCTTCTAATGTCCTCTTCATCTCTATATCTACGGTGTTGTTTTTCTTTTCAACGAGGTCATACATTTCTTTTTCTTTCTGAATTAGCCAGGAATCCTTGTATATGCTCCTTGCTTTTTCCATTTCGGTCTTTTCTTCATCTTCTCTTTCTTTCTTTCTCTCCCTCGCCACGAATTCCATGTGCCTTTCATTGATAGGACTTGGCAGCGCGTGGAATGGATCTTTAATGTATTGCTGTGCTTCCTCTTCGTTGCAAATTTCATTCTGTATGAGGCGTGCGCGTCTGGCTTCCAATCTTCTTTCATTTTTTTCGTTTTCAAGGGCCACTTTTTCTTCTTCGCGTTCCACTAGTTTGGAAAGAATTCTTCCTTGGAAGCTGTTGGCCATCTCTTTTGCTTTCTCATCAAGTTCCCAGAGTTCATCAACGCAAAATCCGCACAATTCATTTTGTTCTTGAACGGAAAGTCCGTCATTTACTTCAGAATCTGTAAAAATTGTGAAAAAACACTTAAATATTGTGCTGTGTCTGTGGTCAACATTCTAGTTGTTTACAACAGAGTTATTATATTTCAGTATCTATAATATGTAGTATTATAGTAACCTGTTGTGGCCAACTGATCTTGAGTGTTTGCACAATGGTCCATTGCCCACTTGATGCATTCCACTGGGTGACTTTTCAGCCATTCGAAGGCCTTCGGCTCATTTTTTGGTAGACTTTTGAATTGGTAGACGTTTAGCCTTGCCTGCATCGCCGCCTGATCGTCTTTTGGGAATTGTAGCTGTTTTTGGCAGGTAATCAACATTGGGCATTTGTTGACGAATCCCCGTGCCGTTGAAAATTTCCTATCATGGGCGGTCCAGCCACCTTGGCAGAGAATTTTCCAGTCGTCAATGTCCATTAAATCTACAGTTGCCTCATCTATGAATATTACCTGTGTGTTCTCGTCAATCATGGCTTTATTGAACGACTTTTGTTTTGTGACGCGGGCCACTCGAGATGCGGGGATGACGCCCAAAACTGGTGCAAATAAACTTGTTTTGCCACTATTGGCCTCACCAACTAAACACGGCACCTATGAAGAGGGAAAATAAAACGATTTTAGTGTAAAAAGCATTTGATGTTTATTAAGACTTTATGTAATAAATTTACCCCGTTTTAGATTCAACATAAATTTTCTAAATTAGTTTACCTTTTGCTTGTGACTTTTCTTTTGGAATTCGAATAAACGCAGAAAATCATTACAAAAGTTGGTGATTTCCTCACTCGTCAAACTGTTCTCTAGAATTTCTTGAAAATAACCTGCGTTGGGTGGGGCGTCCTTGTCGTGGTTGAAGAAGGCTCGGGGGCTCTTATTTCCTACTTCCATCTGTACCTATGCAATAATGATTATAGGAATAATATCAGATTTGCAAACGTGTTAAAAAGCTACTGTTAGACTAAATAATGAAACAAAACAAATAACCTTGATAAATTCTCTTCGGGACAAGCTCAAGCACCATCCTTCATTGACTTCTATCAAGTCGTACATTACATCCAACTGGCGAATAAGTTGGCTTTTTGGATTCTTTAACTTTTCTCTTATTTTGTCCCCATACTTTACAAGGCGGGAGCGGAATGCCTCATTTCCCTCCAATGTACCAATAAACGTGTTGACATCACATTTGTATGTATATGTGTAGACAGCTTTTGGATTCTTCTTAAAGATCATCCCTTGGTGAATGGCGTACCCAAGCTTTTCCATTAGTATCTCAATATCGTTGATTAGTTGTGTGCACTTATCTGTTGTTATGGATTTCATCACACGTGAGCTTTTTCGGAGATCATCTCGGCTGGAAACGTTTAAGCCCCTTACGTCTAACTGTAACCCGGCTTTAATAAGGGCCTCTATTATCTTTCTCATGTGTCCCTGTCCATTGACCAAAACGAATCTCAGGGCATGTTCGCCCAATTCTACTCTCGCATCTTCTAACTCCTCACTTGGATCAAGATGACTGGTTGCTTCGTCAAAGCATTTCTGAAATGACGCGTTGACAATGTCGGCAATGTAGCTTGAGTTATGATCCTTTAGTACGGCACACAAGCGTTTGGTTACGTCACATGGTGCTGAAGTGCCAGGGCGCGACGACAGGATTTTTGTGTTTATTTCCACATCACAATCTAACAAGCTTCGTTGCATTGGAACAAGCGACACGGGCGCTCCATTTG
The DNA here is from genome assembly GCA_029948255.1 of Telmatactis stephensoni. Lineage (NCBI taxonomy): Eukaryota > Metazoa > Cnidaria > Anthozoa > Actiniaria > Isophelliidae > Telmatactis > Telmatactis stephensoni. The sequence goes on from JALIZF010001775.1 coordinate 585,284, forward strand.
GCGACTCGAATGCCACCCAGTATGAAAATGATGGTAATCGACCCTTTTCTACAGCAGAATTAATGGAACTTGAATTGGACATTTCAGTGGCCACAGTTAGTTGGCTAGATATCACAATCGCTTCTTCTTCTTCAGCATCTTCACAAGCACCGTCTTTATTCGTGCTTTGTTTCCCTTTTTTATTCGAGCCACTCTCACTTGCAGTAATGGAAGAAAAGAAGAACGCAACACCAGGTAGATTTTCAATGGCGCTATCTAACTGGGATCGTTTATCGCAGACCAGTTCCCATGCTCTTATCCAATTTCCAACATTTCCCTCTACTCTCCAAATGCAATTTGCTGATACGGCGCAATATTTTTTCTGGACCTCTGGAATTAAGTAGGTTATGGCAGCGTCTCTTACTGCTTTGCTGTTTAGCTGACGAGCTGGGTGCTGTGCGGACGACATTGCCCTAAGTAAAAGAGAAAATATACAGTTCGTGAACAAGCTCATGAGATAAAAGCGAAAACAAGACGAATGTAGATCAAATCAAGAAAATAATACTTACACAGTTTGGAAGCTGAATTCTGTTCATCAGAGTTGTGTTCAGGACTGTAGTCAAGCACTTCTGAGCAACTTTGGAGATCTGTTCCTTATAAACTCTTCTCGAACAAGAAATGACGCAATGTCACGTCAGATTCCACCACTTGGCGGCATTGTGTTCCTCTTTGACTAGTTTCCCAATTGTAAACAATTTTGAAAAGATATAACAAACTATGCACATCCGTTGGGAAAACAATCACTTTGCGTTATTTTGCTTGGTCTAGTTAGTTGTATTATTATGTCAACATGTTAGCATACATTATTGTAACTAAATATTTATGTGTATTCCAGACAGAAAAACTGAGTGGGACTGCAAGTAGTATTTCCGTACATCCGTTGATCCCTCTAGTTTTCAAACCAATATGGGGTACTTGTTGAATTCCGTCATGAATATTAATGGTCAAACTGTACCGTACAGTAACTTGGTCAGAAATTAACAAGGATCCACGGATTTACGGAGACACCTCAACTTGCAGTTCTCTAGTTCCAAGATAGGAATACATAAATATATCATATATCATATAATCTTAATAATTATATTATATATATTAGAAATATAAATTTAATATATATATATATAGTTTATATATTAATATATAATAATTATATTAATATATTCCAAACAAAATATCAGAGTAAGACCGCAAGTAGTATTTCCGTACATCCGTTGATCCCTCTAGTTTTCAAAGCAGTATAGGGTACTTGTTGAATTCCGTCATGAATATTAATGGTCAAACTGTACCGTACAGTAACTTGGTCAGAAATTAACAAGGATCCACGGATTTACGGAGACACCTCAACTTGCAGTTCTCTAGTTTCAAGATAGGAATACATAAATATATCATATATCATATAATTTTAATAATTATATTATATATATTAGAAATATAAATTTAATATATATATATAGTTTATATATTAATATATAATAATTATATTAATATATTCCAAACAAAATATCAGAGTAAGACCGCAAGTACTATATCCGTACATCCGTTGATCCCTCTAGTTTTCAAAGCAGTATGGGGTACTTGTTGAATTCCGTCATGAATATTAATGGTCAAACTGTACCGTACAGTAACTTGGTCAGAAATTAACAAGGATCCACGGATTTACGGGAAACGTATTCCCGTTACTTATGATCTGAAGTCTATCTAGATCTACGAAATCGTGACTTGTAGCTTAATCTGCAAGTACGCAGTTAATCATAACAAGCAGTCGAACCTGCAAGTATCCTAGTTGGAGATGACTTGCAGTCGAATCTGCAAGTGTCCTAGTTTGAGATGATTTGCACTGGATTCTGCAAGTATCGTAGTTTAATCATGACTTGTACTCGATTCTGCCAGTATCCTAGTTTGAGATGACTTGCAGTCGAATCTGCAAGTATTGTAGTTAATCATGACTTGCAGTCGAATCTGCAAGTATCGTAGTTAATCATGACTTGCACTGGATTCTGCAAGTATCGTAGTTAATCATGACTTGTACTGGATTCTGCAAGTATCGTAGTTTAATCATGACTTGCACTGGATTCTGCAAGTATCGTAGTTAATCATGACTTGTACTCGATTCTGCAAGTATCGTAGTTTAATCATGACTTGCAGTCGAATCTGCAAGTATCGTAGTTTAATCATGACTTGTACTCGAATCTGCCAGTATCCTAGTTTGAGATGACTTGCAGTCGAATGTATAAGTATCCTAGTTTGAAATGTCGTTCAGTGTTGGACATGACTGACAGTGGGTAGTATCTTAGCTATAACTAATTCATCATTGCAGCTCATTGATGTTGGTCACTAAAACAAGTTTTCAGTTCGTTCCGAAAAGTGCAAATGGACCGATTTACAAGTGTTCCTCGCAAAGGGAACGATATTTATAGATAGAGGCGCGCTAAAAAAAAGCTTTTCAAAAGAAAGCCAATCTTTTTCGAAAATCTCGTAGTTGACTTAGTCTTTTAGATAAAGCGACCAGAAACAGTTGTAAAACTGCAATACTTGAGGTCGAAAAACGCCCGCGAAAAAAAGGAACAGTGACCTTAGGGAAATGGTCATCACCATTTCCCTAAATCAATGATAGTCTTTTTTTCGCGCTTCGCAACATGCTTTTCTTTAAAACTGAATCGACAGCTTGTTTTGAGTTTTAGAGTCATGCTTCTGGTGTTAAAACGTTTTACTGTTTAGTTTCAGAAGTGTGATGATCATTTTAGCATTTAAGGAACGTTCCGCGAGTTTTTGTTTTAGTTCCTTTGAGGTAAATCTGAACGTCAAATTCGGTCCTACAAAAACCTAGAAGAGGAACTTAAAAATCGGTTATCGGAACGTTTTTGTTCCTGTTTGGTCAAAATCGGACCTATTGTTCCTAATTGCTACGTAAACAGTTCCCATTTGCGTAAAATGGAACGATTGTTCCTTTTTAATCTACATAGGAACGATTGTTCCTTTTCAGGTAAAAGGAACGTTTGTTCCTTTATTGAATAGGAACGTTTGTTCCTATTTTGAATAGGAACGTTTGTTCCTATTTTGATTAGGAACGTTTGTTCCTTTATTGAATAGGAACGTTTGTTCCTTTATTGAATAGGAACGTTTGTTCCTTTATTGAATAGGAACGTTTGTTCCTTTATTGAATAGGAACGTTTGTTCCTTTATAACGAATGTTCCTTTTTCATGATAGGAACGTGATGGGATCGAGTGAAAGGAAACGATCGTTCCTTTTGAATGTTTTTGGCTCAAACAAACTCAAACGTGTTTCAACAAGATTATACAAGTTTAAACATGTCTGGTCATGCATGGACACGTTTAAACTTGCCCATTGTTGTTCAGACTTGCCCGTTCTTGTTCAAACTTGCCCATTCATGTTCAAACTTGCCCATTGTTGTTCAAACTTGCCCGTTCTTGTTCAAACTTGCCCGTTCTTGTTCAAACTTGCCCATTCATGTTTAAACTTGCCCATTCATGTTTAAACTAGCCCATTCATATTTAAACATGTCCATTCTTGTTTGAACATGCCCACGTTCATTTCTGAACGTGCTCTTTCAGCAAAAAAGTCAGACATGTTTGAACATGCCCTAGTTTGCGCAGTTGTGATTGGCTCCTCTAGATTAACTAGTCCCTAGAGACTAAATACATAAAATTATGTCTTGTGCCCTCGCTGTTCAGTATGAGTAAGCGGGCCAGGGGTAACATTGACTGGTCCGAGCAGGATGGCGCCTCGCCAAAACCAAAGAGATTACACTTAGAAGAAGACGAAAAGGATGGTTTATTTCACTGTCCAGTTGAAAAATGTTCACACGGAGAAGGATTTTCATCTCAAAGAGGATGCAGAAAGCACGTCAAAAATAAGCATGCCTGGTTTTATTACTTTGATTGTGAGCCCAGTAAGATCAGCAAAACTAAACCAAAGCAACAAGACTTGGAAAAAGGTGAACAGTGCTTAACCAGGTATGTTGCTTCATTTGACATTAATGCTACGATTGGGAAACAATTTGCAAAATGGCTTACTGGTAGTGGCGGTGGATGTAAAAGCCAAAGACAAACGCACCAGATTGTACGGAGAAGTTTTAAATATCTTAAGTTTTGCTGCGAAGATGGCGACGAAGAAGAAGAGTTGACTTGGGATTTAGTTGATTTTAGTTTAAGTTCGCCGAATTTTCTCTTTAAGTTTGTTGACGCCATGCAGACTGATTGGGGACTTGGACATTCTGGTCGAATTGCGTACTTGGACTCAATTAGTGACTTGATCGATTTTCGAAAAGTGATTGGTGTTGCTTCGGAGACGATTTTACGAAATCTTACGTCTACTGAAGTGTATTTGAAACGCGCACGCAAAACAGTTTCGAAAATGATGAGATTGCAGTGGACTAGTGATCTAGACCTCGATGCATTAGAATCTAAGGGACACTGGGCTTCGCTAGAAGAACTTTTGCACGTGGTCACGTACCACCTTCCGCGCTACGACACTTTGACCAAATTGTGCAAAGAAAAGCCCAAAAAGGCCACGCCTTCAGACTTGTCCTTTGCCACCAGATTTGTCGCTGTTTATTTATTCATCAAAGTCAAAGGATCGCGTCCAATGACCTATCAGTATCTAACAGTGGAAATGGTCAAAGCCGCCAAGAACAACGATGGTTTCATCGACCAGAAAAAATTCAAGACGACAGCCCGTTTTGGATTCGACTCGTTATATCTGTCTCACGCTAGTATGCAAGTTTTGGACTCTTACATTGCGCATGTTCGTCCTCTTCTCAAGCCCATGTGCGAGTATGTTCTCGTGACGCAAAAAGGACGACAACACACGAAAATTGGTCAGCTGATGAGTAAAATGGTATTTGAAGCTACCGGCAAATTTATTCATCCAACACGATATCGCCAAATTGTCGAGACTACGAGTCATCAACAACTGACCAGTAACGAACAAGAATCGATTACCGAAGATCAAAAGCACAGTTCCGTCGTGGCCAAAGTGCATTATCAAAAACGACGATCTCGCGATGTGGCCACGAAAGCTCACGAGTGTTTATCGAAATTACACGGTGAAAGGGGATGCCGATTGGACGAGGACGTTTGCTCAAGGCTGTCCGATGGTTCAAAAAATTCACCCGAGAAAGAGCTCACGAGCAACGACAAAACCATCGACACCGCACTGAACCCAACCAAAAACGAGCCCGCTGCTGATGTTAACAATCGCAAAAAGAAACTGCTGTTATTTACGCCCGAAGAGGATGAGTACTTGAAGAATGGCATTAGACGACATGGGTTTGGACAGTGGACAGCTATTCTGAGGAATCCAAGATACGTGTTCCAAAAGGGAAGAACAGCCAACTCCTTATTAAACAGGGCATCACGAAAATGTTTCACAAAGTCAAAATAACACAAACACAATTCAAAGTGTCTGAAGTTAAGATTTTATACGTTTATTAATAAACAAATGAGCTATTAGTACTTCTATTGGAGTGATTGCAATAAACCCATGAAATAGTTGATTAATAGACACTCTATTCATTGTTACTTTTGTGCCAATAATTTTTTTACACATTTAGTGTTTTCATCTCAAGAGTTTATTGCAATCACTCCAAAATTTAACAAAGCAAATTTCTATAAGGGCATACCTCATAAATTATTCATGAACTCAGGCTTTTGACAAGTAATATAAGGCTGAGCTTAATTAACTAGTAGTGAATAATAGAGTACAAACACTAAAAGTGTGCAATACTTTGTGCTATTTAGTACTAAATAGCACTAATTAAACAATAGAAAACAAAAGAATTTGCATAATTTAGCACTATTTAGTACTATTTATGTTGCACACTTTTAGTGTTTGTACTCTAGTGAACTTACAATGTACACTTAATTTGAGTCATATAAAGTAAACGAGAACAAATATGAGAAATATACATAAATATGTAACATTAATTGAGTTGCTTTTATGCCTATAAATTTTTTACACATTTAGTGTTTTCATCTCAAGAGTTTATTGCAATCACTCTAAAATTTAACAAAGCAAATTTCTATAAGGGCATACCTCATAAATTATTCATGAACTTAGGCTTTTGACAAGTAATATAAGGCTGAGCTTAATTAACTAGTAGTAAATAATAGTGAACTTACAATGTACACTTAATTTGAGTCATATAAAGTAAACGAGAACAAATATGAGAAATATACATAAATATGTAACATCAATTGAATTGTTTTTTGATATTAAGTCAAGCTTAATCTTTCACCTTGGAAACTAACGAGACTACATGCAATACAAAACTAATGCTTCTTAGAAAAATAAGTGTGGATTGTATTTTGACCTCTTAATTCTTGAGAGCTTTGTGACTTGCTGGATCTTTTCCTTTTGCTCTGACTGCCTGTGAAAATGGTTGGAGTTGCAGGTACAACTCGACGTGGCTTCGGGGTTAGAAACGTCCTTTTTCTCTGGGTGCCTGGGAAAACGGTTGGAGTTTCAGGTACAACTCGACGTGGCTTCGGTGTTATGAACATATCGTCGCTGTCGTTACCGGTAGTGGACTTGGGTGTTTCAAAGGTCTCGGCCTCACTGTCCTCACTATCGGATAATGGCTCCTGTTGTCTTTCGTTAAACTTTGGACTCCAAGAGGGTGTCTTCGGCGGATCGCACGACATTGGACTCCAAGAGGGTGTTTTGGGCGGAACACAAGACATTGGACTCTCTTGCATACTGCTTTCTTGCCGCATCACGGGACTCGGTGACAGTCCCCATTCTGGTCTTGGGGTCCAAGATGGCGTTTTGGGCGGTGTCAATGTTGCCTCTTGGGGTGGCAAGCGGTGATATAAGTTGTGAATTTCTTCCATGTCTTGTTCTTTCAAGATTCCTAGTACCAAGCACATCTTTTTTCTTTCGTGCAGACCGACCCTGCTTGGGGTACCGGACTTCTCGTGGAACATCTTTATCTTATTTTCAGAAATTAAGATAAGGCCTTCTAATGTCCTCTTCATCTCTATATCTACGGTGTTGTTTTTCTTTTCAACGAGGTCATACATTTCTTTTTCTTTCTGAATTAGCCAGGAATCCTTGTATATGCTCCTTGCTTTTTCCATTTCGGTCTTTTCTTCATCTTCTCTTTCTTTCTTTCTCTCCCTCGCCACGAATTCCATGTGCCTTTCATTGATAGGACTTGGCAGCGCGTGGAATGGATCTTTAATGTATTGCTGTGCTTCCTCTTCGTTGCAAATTTCATTCTGTATGAGGCGTGCGCGTCTGGCTTCCAATCTTCTTTCATTTTTTTCGTTTTCAAGGGCCACTTTTTCTTCTTCGCGTTCCACTAGTTTGGAAAGAATTCTTCCTTGGAAGCTGTTGGCCATCTCTTTTGCTTTCTCATCAAGTTCCCAGAGTTCATCAACGCAAAATCCGCACAATTCATTTTGTTCTTGAACGGAAAGTCCGTCATTTACTTCAGAATCTGTAAAAATTGTGAAAAAACACTTAAATATTGTGCTGTGTCTGTGGTCAACATTCTAGTTGTTTACAACAGAGTTATTATATTTCAGTATCTATAATATGTAGTATTATAGTAACCTGTTGTGGCCAACTGATCTTGAGTGTTTGCACAATGGTCCATTGCCCACTTGATGCATTCCACTGGGTGACTTTTCAGCCATTCGAAGGCCTTCGGCTCATTTTTTGGTAGACTTTTGAATTGGTAGACGTTTAGCCTTGCCTGCATCGCCGCCTGATCGTCTTTTGGGAATTGTAGCTGTTTTTGGCAGGTAATCAACATTGGGCATTTGTTGACGAATCCCCGTGCCGTTGAAAATTTCCTATCATGGGCGGTCCAGCCACCTTGGCAGAGAATTTTCCAGTCGTCAATGTCCATTAAATCTACAGTTGCCTCATCTATGAATATTACCTGTGTGTTCTCGTCAATCATGGCTTTATTGAACGACTTTTGTTTTGTGACGCGGGCCACTCGAGATGCGGGGATGACGCCCAAAACTGGTGCAAATAAACTTGTTTTGCCACTATTGGCCTCACCAACTAAACACGGCACCTATGAAGAGGGAAAATAAAACGATTTTAGTGTAAAAAGCATTTGATGTTTATTAAGACTTTATGTAATAAATTTACCCCGTTTTAGATTCAACATAAATTTTCTAAATTAGTTTACCTTTTGCTTGTGACTTTTCTTTTGGAATTCGAATAAACGCAGAAAATCATTACAAAAGTTGGTGATTTCCTCACTCGTCAAACTGTTCTCTAGAATTTCTTGAAAATAACCTGCGTTGGGTGGGGCGTCCTTGTCGTGGTTGAAGAAGGCTCGGGGGCTCTTATTTCCTACTTCCATCTGTACCTATGCAATAATGATTATAGGAATAATATCAGATTTGCAAACGTGTTAAAAAGCTACTGTTAGACTAAATAATGAAACAAAACAAATAACCTTGATAAATTCTCTTCGGGACAAGCTCAAGCACCATCCTTCATTGACTTCTATCAAGTCGTACATTACATCCAACTGGCGAATAAGTTGGCTTTTTGGATTCTTTAACTTTTCTCTTATTTTGTCCCCATACTTTACAAGGCGGGAGCGGAATGCCTCATTTCCCTCCAATGTACCAATAAACGTGTTGACATCACATTTGTATGTATATGTGTAGACAGCTTTTGGATTCTTCTTAAAGATCATCCCTTGGTGAATGGCGTACCCAAGCTTTTCCATTAGTATCTCAATATCGTTGATTAGTTGTGTGCACTTATCTGTTGTTATGGATTTCATCACACGTGAGCTTTTTCGGAGATCATCTCGGCTGGAAACGTTTAAGCCCCTTACGTCTAACTGTAACCCGGCTTTAATAAGGGCCTCTATTATCTTTCTCATGTGTCCCTGTCCATTGACCAAAACGAATCTCAGGGCATGTTCGCCCAATTCTACTCTCGCATCTTCTAACTCCTCACTTGGATCAAGATGACTGGTTGCTTCGTCAAAGCATTTCTGAAATGACGCGTTGACAATGTCGGCAATGTAGCTTGAGTTATGATCCTTTAGTACGGCACACAAGCGTTTGGTTACGTCACATGGTGCTGAAGTGCCAGGGCGCGACGACAGGATTTTTGTGTTTATTTCCACATCACAATCTAACAAGCTTCGTTGCATTGGAACAAGCGACACGGGCGCTCCATTTGGCGACTCGAATGCCACCCAGTATGAAAATGATGGTAATCGACCCTTTTCTACAGCAGAATTAATGGAACTTGAATTGGACATTTCAGTGGCCACAGTTAGTTGGCTAGATATCACAATCGCTTCTTCTTCTTCAGCATCTTCACAAGCACCGTCTTTATTCGTGCTTTGTTTCCCTTTTTTATTCGAGCCACTCTCACTTGCAGTAATGGAAGAAAAGAAGAACGCAACACCAGGTAGATTTTCAATGGCGCTATCTAACTGGGATCGTTTATCGCAGACCAGTTCCCATGCTCTTATCCAATTTCCAACATTTCCCTCTACTCTCCAAATGCAATTTGCTGATACGGCGCAATATTTTTTCTGGACCTCTGGAATTAAGTAGGTTATGGCAGCGTCTCTTACTGCTTTGCTGTTTAGCTGACGAGCTGGGTGCTGTGCGGACGACATTGCCCTAAGTAAAAGAGAAAATATACAGTTCGTGAACAAGCTCATGAGATAAAAGCGAAAACAAGACGAATGTAGATCAAATCAAGAAAATAATACTTACACAGTTTGGAAGCTGAATTCTGTTCATCAGAGTTGTGTTCAGGACTGTAGTCAAGCACTTCTGAGCAACTTTGGAGATCTGTTCCTTATAAACTCTTCTCGAACAAGAAATGACGCAATGTCACGTCAGATTCCACCACTTGGCGGCATTGTGTTCCTCTTTGACTAGTTTCCCAATTGTAAACAATTTTGAAAAGATATAACAAACTATGCACATCCGTTGGGAAAACAATCACTTTGCGTTATTTTGCTTGGTCTAGTTAGTTGTATTATTATGTCAACATGTTAGCATACATTATTGTAACTAAATATTTATGTGTATTCCAGACAGAAAAACTGAGTGGGACTGCAAGTAGTATTTCCGTACATCCGTTGATCCCTCTAGTTTTCAAACCAATATGGGGTACTTGTTGAATTCCGTCATGAATATTAATGGTCAAACTGTACCGTACAGTAACTTGGTCAGAAATTAACAAGGATCCACGGATTTACGGAGACACCTCAACTTGCAGTTCTCTAGTTCCAAGATAGGAATACATAAATATATCATATATCATATAATCTTAATAATTATATTATATATATTAGAAATATAAATTTAATATATATATATATAGTTTATATATTAATATATAATAATTATATTAATATATTCCAAACAAAATATCAGAGTAAGACCGCAAGTAGTATTTCCGTACATCCGTTGATCCCTCTAGTTTTCAAAGCAGTATAGGGTACTTGTTGAATTCCGTCATGAATATTAATGGTCAAACTGTACCGTACAGTAACTTGGTCAGAAATTAACAAGGATCCACGGATTTACGGAGACACCTCAACTTGCAGTTCTCTAGTTTCAAGATAGGAATACATAAATATATCATATATCATATAATTTTAATAATTATATTATATATATTAGAAATATAAATTTAATATATATATATAGTTTATATATTAATATATAATAATTATATTAATATATTCCAAACAAAATATCAGAGTAAGACCGCAAGTACTATATCCGTACATCCGTTGATCCCTCTAGTTTTCAAAGCAGTATGGGGTACTTGTTGAATTCCGTCATGAATATTAATGGTCAAACTGTACCGTACAGTAACTTGGTCAGAAATTAACAAGGATCCACGGATTTACGGGAAACGTATTCCCGTTACTTATGATCTGAAGTCTATCTAGATCTACGAAATCGTGACTTGTAGCTTAATCTGCAAGTACGCAGTTAATCATAACAAGCAGTCGAACCTGCAAGTATCCTAGTTGGAGATGACTTGCAGTCGAATCTGCAAGTGTCCTAGTTTGAGATGATTTGCACTGGATTCTGCAAGTATCGTAGTTTAATCATGACTTGTACTCGATTCTGCCAGTATCCTAGTTTGAGATGACTTGCAGTCGAATCTGCAAGTATTGTAGTTAATCATGACTTGCAGTCGAATCTGCAAGTATCGTAGTTAATCATGACTTGCACTGGATTCTGCAAGTATCGTAGTTAATCATGACTTGTACTGGATTCTGCAAGTATCGTAGTTTAATCATGACTTGCACTGGATTCTGCAAGTATCGTAGTTAATCATGACTTGTACTCGATTCTGCAAGTATCGTAGTTTAATCATGACTTGCAGTCGAATCTGCAAGTATCGTAGTTTAATCATGACTTGTACTCGAATCTGCCAGTATCCTAGTTTGAGATGACTTGCAGTCGAATGTATAAGTATCCTAGTTTGAAATGTCGTTCAGTGTTGGACATGACTGACAGTGGGTAGTATCTTAGCTATAACTAATTCATCATTGCAGCTCATTGATGTTGGTCACTAAAACAAGTTTTCAGTTCGTTCCGAAAAGTGCAAATGGACCGATTTACAAGTGTTCCTCGCAAAGGGAACGATATTTATAGATAGAGGCGCGCTAAAAAAAAGCTTTTCAAAAGAAAGCCAATCTTTTTCGAAAATCTCGTAGTTGACTTAGTCTTTTAGATAAAGCGACCAGAAACAGTTGTAAAACTGCAATACTTGAGGTCGAAAAACGCCCGCGAAAAAAAGGAACAGTGACCTTAGGGAAATGGTCATCACCATTTCCCTAAATCAATGATAGTCTTTTTTTCGCGCTTCGCAACATGCTTTTCTTTAAAACTGAATCGACAGCTTGTTTTGAGTTTTAGAGTCATGCTTCTGGTGTTAAAACGTTTTACTGTTTAGTTTCAGAAGTGTGATGATCATTTTAGCATTTAAGGAACGTTCCGCGAGTTTTTGTTTTAGTTCCTTTGAGGTAAATCTGAACGTCAAATTCGGTCCTACAAAAACCTAGAAGAGGAACTTAAAAATCGGTTATCGGAACGTTTTTGTTCCTGTTTGGTCAAAATCGGACCTATTGTTCCTAATTGCTACGTAAACAGTTCCCATTTGCGTAAAATGGAACGATTGTTCCTTTTTAATCTACATAGGAACGATTGTTCCTTTTCAGGTAAAAGGAACGTTTGTTCCTTTATTGAATAGGAACGTTTGTTCCTATTTTGAATAGGAACGTTTGTTCCTATTTTGATTAGGAACGTTTGTTCCTTTATTGAATAGGAACGTTTGTTCCTTTATTGAATAGGAACGTTTGTTCCTTTATTGAATAGGAACGTTTGTTCCTTTATTGAATAGGAACGTTTGTTCCTTTATAACGAATGTTCCTTTTTCATGATAGGAACGTGATGGGATCGAGTGAAAGGAAACGATCGTTCCTTTTGAATGTTTTTGGCTCAAACAAACTCAAACGTGTTTCAACAAGATTATACAAGTTTAAACATGTCTGGTCATGCATGGACACGTTTAAACTTGCCCATTGTTGTTCAGACTTGCCCGTTCTTGTTCAAACTTGCCCATTCATGTTCAAACTTGCCCATTGTTGTTCAAACTTGCCCGTTCTTGTTCAAACTTGCCCGTTCTTGTTCAAACTTGCCCATTCATGTTTAAACTTGCCCATTCATGTTTAAACTAGCCCATTCATATTTAAACATGTCCATTCTTGTTTGAACATGCCCACGTTCATTTCTGAACGTGCTCTTTCAGCAAAAAAGTCAGACATGTTTGAACATGCCCTAGTTTGCGCAGTTGTGATTGGCTCCTCTAGATTAACTAGTCCCTAGAGACTAAATACATAAAATTATGTCTTGTGCCCTCGCTGTTCAGTATGAGTAAGCGGGCCAGGGGTAACATTGACTGGTCCGAGCAGGATGGCGCCTCGCCAAAACCAAAGAGATTACACTTAGAAGAAGACGAAAAGGATGGTTTATTTCACTGTCCAGTTGAAAAATGTTCACACGGAGAAGGATTTTCATCTCAAAGAGGATGCAGAAAGCACGTCAAAAATAAGCATGCCTGGTTTTATTACTTTGATTGTGAGCCCAGTAAGATCAGCAAAACTAAACCAAAGCAACAAGACTTGGAAAAAGGTGAACAGTGCTTAACCAGGTATGTTGCTTCATTTGACATTAATGCTACGATTGGGAAACAATTTGCAAAATGGCTTACTGGTAGTGGCGGTGGATGTAAAAGCCAAAGACAAACGCACCAGATTGTACGGAGAAGTTTTAAATATCTTAAGTTTTGCTGCGAAGATGGCGACGAAGAAGAAGAGTTGACTTGGGATTTAGTTGATTTTAGTTTAAGTTCGCCGAATTTTCTCTTTAAGTTTGTTGACGCCATGCAGACTGATTGGGGACTTGGACATTCTGGTCGAATTGCGTACTTGGACTCAATTAGTGACTTGATCGATTTTCGAAAAGTGATTGGTGTTGCTTCGGAGACGATTTTACGAAATCTTACGTCTACTGAAGTGTATTTGAAACGCGCACGCAAAACAGTTTCGAAAATGATGAGATTGCAGTGGACTAGTGATCTAGACCTCGATGCATTAGAATCTAAGGGACACTGGGCTTCGCTAGAAGAACTTTTGCACGTGGTCACGTACCACCTTCCGCGCTACGACACTTTGACCAAATTGTGCAAAGAAAAGCCCAAAAAGGCCACGCCTTCAGACTTGTCCTTTGCCACCAGATTTGTCGCTGTTTATTTATTCATCAAAGTCAAAGGATCGCGTCCAATGACCTATCAGTATCTAACAGTGGAAATGGTCAAAGCCGCCAAGAACAACGATGGTTTCATCGACCAGAAAAAATTCAAGACGACAGCCCGTTTTGGATTCGACTCGTTATATCTGTCTCACGCTAGTATGCAAGTTTTGGACTCTTACATTGCGCATGTTCGTCCTCTTCTCAAGCCCATGTGCGAGTATGTTCTCGTGACGCAAAAAGGACGACAACACACGAAAATTGGTCAGCTGATGAGTAAAATGGTATTTGAAGCTACCGGCAAATTTATTCATCCAACACGATATCGCCAAATTGTCGAGACTACGAGTCATCAACAACTGACCAGTAACGAACAAGAATCGATTACCGAAGATCAAAAGCACAGTTCCGTCGTGGCCAAAGTGCATTATCAAAAACGACGATCTCGCGATGTGGCCACGAAAGCTCACGAGTGTTTATCGAAATTACACGGTGAAAGGGGATGCCGATTGGACGAGGACGTTTGCTCAAGGCTGTCCGATGGTTCAAAAAATTCACCCGAGAAAGAGCTCACGAGCAACGACAAAACCATCGACACCGCACTGAACCCAACCAAAAACGAGCCCGCTGCTGATGTTAACAATCGCAAAAAGAAACTGCTGTTATTTACGCCCGAAGAGGATGAGTACTTGAAGAATGGCATTAGACGACATGGGTTTGGACAGTGGACAGCTATTCTGAGGAATCCAAGATACGTGTTCCAAAAGGGAAGAACAGCCAACTCCTTATTAAACAGGGCATCACGAAAATGTTTCACAAAGTCAAAATAACACAAACACAATTCAAAGTGTCTGAAGTTAAGATTTTATACGTTTATTAATAAACAAATGAGCTATTAGTACTTCTATTGGAGTGATTGCAATAAACCCATGAAATAGTTGATTAATAGACACTCTATTCATTGTTACTTTTGTGCCAATAATTTTTTTACACATTTAGTGTTTTCATCTCAAGAGTTTATTGCAATCACTCCAAAATTTAACAAAGCAAATTTCTATAAGGGCATACCTCATAAATTATTCATGAACTCAGGCTTTTGACAAGTAATATAAGGCTGAGCTTAATTAACTAGTAGTGAATAATAGAGTACAAACACTAAAAGTGTGCAATACTTTGTGCTATTTAGTACTAAATAGCACTAATTAAACAATAGAAAACAAAAGAATTTGCATAATTTAGCACTATTTAGTACTATTTATGTTGCACACTTTTAGTGTTTGTACTCTAGTGAACTTACAATGTACACTTAATTTGAGTCATATAAAGTAAACGAGAACAAATATGAGAAATATACATAAATATGTAACATTAATTGAGTTGCTTTTATGCCTATAAATTTTTTACACATTTAGTGTTTTCATCTCAAGAGTTTATTGCAATCACTCTAAAATTTAACAAAGCAAATTTCTATAAGGGCATACCTCATAAATTATTCATGAACTTAGGCTTTTGACAAGTAATATAAGGCTGAGCTTAATTAACTAGTAGTAAATAATAGTGAACTTACAATGTACACTTAATTTGAGTCATATAAAGTAAACGAGAACAAATATGAGAAATATACATAAATATGTAACATCAATTGAATTGTTTTTTGATATTAAGTCAAGCTTAATCTTTCACCTTGGAAACTAACGAGACTACATGCAATACAAAACTAATGCTTCTTAGAAAAATAAGTGTGGATTGTATTTTGACCTCTTAATTCTTGAGAGCTTTGTGACTTGCTGGATCTTTTCCTTTTGCTCTGACTGCCTGTGAAAATGGTTGGAGTTGCAGGTACAACTCGACGTGGCTTCGGGGTTAGAAACGTCCTTTTTCTCTGGGTGCCTGGGAAAACGGTTGGAGTTTCAGGTACAACTCGACGTGGCTTCGGTGTTATGAACATATCGTCGCTGTCGTTACCGGTAGTGGACTTGGGTGTTTCAAAGGTCTCGGCCTCACTGTCCTCACTATCGGATAATGGCTCCTGTTGTCTTTCGTTAAACTTTGGACTCCAAGAGGGTGTCTTCGGCGGATCGCACGACATTGGACTCCAAGAGGGTGTTTTGGGCGGAACACAAGACATTGGACTCTCTTGCATACTGCTTTCTTGCCGCATCACGGGACTCGGTGACAGTCCCCATTCTGGTCTTGGGGTCCAAGATGGCGTTTTGGGCGGTGTCAATGTTGCCTCTTGGGGTGGCAAGCGGTGATATAAGTTGTGAATTTCTTCCATGTCTTGTTCTTTCAAGATTCCTAGTACCAAGCACATCTTTTTTCTTTCGTGCAGACCGACCCTGCTTGGGGTACCGGACTTCTCGTGGAACATCTTTATCTTATTTTCAGAAATTAAGATAAGGCCTTCTAATGTCCTCTTCATCTCTATATCTACGGTGTTGTTTTTCTTTTCAACGAGGTCATACATTTCTTTTTCTTTCTGAATTAGCCAGGAATCCTTGTATATGCTCCTTGCTTTTTCCATTTCGGTCTTTTCTTCATCTTCTCTTTCTTTCTTTCTCTCCCTCGCCACGAATTCCATGTGCCTTTCATTGATAGGACTTGGCAGCGCGTGGAATGGATCTTTAATGTATTGCTGTGCTTCCTCTTCGTTGCAAATTTCATTCTGTATGAGGCGTGCGCGTCTGGCTTCCAATCTTCTTTCATTTTTTTCGTTTTCAAGGGCCACTTTTTCTTCTTCGCGTTCCACTAGTTTGGAAAGAATTCTTCCTTGGAAGCTGTTGGCCATCTCTTTTGCTTTCTCATCAAGTTCCCAGAGTTCATCAACGCAAAATCCGCACAATTCATTTTGTTCTTGAACGGAAAGTCCGTCATTTACTTCAGAATCTGTAAAAATTGTGAAAAAACACTTAAATATTGTGCTGTGTCTGTGGTCAACATTCTAGTTGTTTACAACAGAGTTATTATATTTCAGTATCTATAATATGTAGTATTATAGTAACCTGTTGTGGCCAACTGATCTTGAGTGTTTGCACAATGGTCCATTGCCCACTTGATGCATTCCACTGGGTGACTTTTCAGCCATTCGAAGGCCTTCGGCTCATTTTTTGGTAGACTTTTGAATTGGTAGACGTTTAGCCTTGCCTGCATCGCCGCCTGATCGTCTTTTGGGAATTGTAGCTGTTTTTGGCAGGTAATCAACATTGGGCATTTGTTGACGAATCCCCGTGCCGTTGAAAATTTCCTATCATGGGCGGTCCAGCCACCTTGGCAGAGAATTTTCCAGTCGTCAATGTCCATTAAATCTACAGTTGCCTCATCTATGAATATTACCTGTGTGTTCTCGTCAATCATGGCTTTATTGAACGACTTTTGTTTTGTGACGCGGGCCACTCGAGATGCGGGGATGACGCCCAAAACTGGTGCAAATAAACTTGTTTTGCCACTATTGGCCTCACCAACTAAACACGGCACCTATGAAGAGGGAAAATAAAACGATTTTAGTGTAAAAAGCATTTGATGTTTATTAAGACTTTATGTAATAAATTTACCCCGTTTTAGATTCAACATAAATTTTCTAAATTAGTTTACCTTTTGCTTGTGACTTTTCTTTTGGAATTCGAATAAACGCAGAAAATCATTACAAAAGTTGGTGATTTCCTCACTCGTCAAACTGTTCTCTAGAATTTCTTGAAAATAACCTGCGTTGGGTGGGGCGTCCTTGTCGTGGTTGAAGAAGGCTCGGGGGCTCTTATTTCCTACTTCCATCTGTACCTATGCAATAATGATTATAGGAATAATATCAGATTTGCAAACGTGTTAAAAAGCTACTGTTAGACTAAATAATGAAACAAAACAAATAACCTTGATAAATTCTCTTCGGGACAAGCTCAAGCACCATCCTTCATTGACTTCTATCAAGTCGTACATTACATCCAACTGGCGAATAAGTTGGCTTTTTGGATTCTTTAACTTTTCTCTTATTTTGTCCCCATACTTTACAAGGCGGGAGCGGAATGCCTCATTTCCCTCCAATGTACCAATAAACGTGTTGACATCACATTTGTATGTATATGTGTAGACAGCTTTTGGATTCTTCTTAAAGATCATCCCTTGGTGAATGGCGTACCCAAGCTTTTCCATTAGTATCTCAATATCGTTGATTAGTTGTGTGCACTTATCTGTTGTTATGGATTTCATCACACGTGAGCTTTTTCGGAGATCATCTCGGCTGGAAACGTTTAAGCCCCTTACGTCTAACTGTAACCCGGCTTTAATAAGGGCCTCTATTATCTTTCTCATGTGTCCCTGTCCATTGACCAAAACGAATCTCAGGGCATGTTCGCCCAATTCTACTCTCGCATCTTCTAACTCCTCACTTGGATCAAGATGACTGGTTGCTTCGTCAAAGCATTTCTGAAATGACGCGTTGACAATGTCGGCAATGTAGCTTGAGTTATGATCCTTTAGTACGGCACACAAGCGTTTGGTTACGTCACATGGTGCTGAAGTGCCAGGGCGCGACGACAGGATTTTTGTGTTTATTTCCACATCACAATCTAACAAGCTTCGTTGCATTGGAACAAGCGACACGGGCGCTCCATTTGGCGACTCGAATGCCACCCAGTATGAAAATGATGGTAATCGACCCTTTTCTACAGCAGAATTAATGGAACTTGAATTGGACATTTCAGTGGCCACAGTTAGTTGGCTAGATATCACAATCGCTTCTTCTTCTTCAGCATCTTCACAAGCACCGTCTTTATTCGTGCTTTGTTTCCCTTTTTTATTCGAGCCACTCTCACTTGCAGTAATGGAAGAAAAGAAGAACGCAACACCAGGTAGATTTTCAATGGCGCTATCTAACTGGGATCGTTTATCGCAGACCAGTTCCCATGCTCTTATCCAATTTCCAACATTTCCCTCTACTCTCCAAATGCAATTTGCTGATACGGCGCAATATTTTTTCTGGACCTCTGGAATTAAGTAGGTTATGGCAGCGTCTCTTACTGCTTTGCTGTTTAGCTGACGAGCTGGGTGCTGTGCGGACGACATTGCCCTAAGTAAAAGAGAAAATATACAGTTCGTGAACAAGCTCATGAGATAAAAGCGAAAACAAGACGAATGTAGATCAAATCAAGAAAATAATACTTACACAGTTTGGAAGCTGAATTCTGTTCATCAGAGTTGTGTTCAGGACTGTAGTCAAGCACTTCTGAGCAACTTTGGAGATCTGTTCCTTATAAACTCTTCTCGAACAAGAAATGACGCAATGTCACGTCAGATTCCACCACTTGGCGGCATTGTGTTCCTCTTTGACTAGTTTCCCAATTGTAAACAATTTTGAAAAGATATAACAAACTATGCACATCCGTTGGGAAAACAATCACTTTGCGTTATTTTGCTTGGTCTAGTTAGTTGTATTATTATGTCAACATGTTAGCATACATTATTGTAACTAAATATTTATGTGTATTCCAGACAGAAAAACTGAGTGGGACTGCAAGTAGTATTTCCGTACATCCGTTGATCCCTCTAGTTTTCAAACCAATATGGGGTACTTGTTGAATTCCGTCATGAATATTAATGGTCAAACTGTACCGTACAGTAACTTGGTCAGAAATTAACAAGGATCCACGGATTTACGGAGACACCTCAACTTGCAGTTCTCTAGTTCCAAGATAGGAATACATAAATATATCATATATCATATAATCTTAATAATTATATTATATATATTAGAAATATAAATTTAATATATATATATATAGTTTATATATTAATATATAATAATTATATTAATATATTCCAAACAAAATATCAGAGTAAGACCGCAAGTAGTATTTCCGTACATCCGTTGATCCCTCTAGTTTTCAAAGCAGTATAGGGTACTTGTTGAATTCCGTCATGAATATTAATGGTCAAACTGTACCGTACAGTAACTTGGTCAGAAATTAACAAGGATCCACGGATTTACGGAGACACCTCAACTTGCAGTTCTCTAGTTTCAAGATAGGAATACATAAATATATCATATATCATATAATTTTAATAATTATATTATATATATTAGAAATATAAATTTAATATATATATATAGTTTATATATTAATATATAATAATTATATTAATATATTCCAAACAAAATATCAGAGTAAGACCGCAAGTACTATATCCGTACATCCGTTGATCCCTCTAGTTTTCAAAGCAGTATGGGGTACTTGTTGAATTCCGTCATGAATATTAATGGTCAAACTGTACCGTACAGTAACTTGGTCAGAAATTAACAAGGATCCACGGATTTACGGGAAACGTATTCCCGTTACTTATGATCTGAAGTCTATCTAGATCTACGAAATCGTGACTTGTAGCTTAATCTGCAAGTACGCAGTTAATCATAACAAGCAGTCGAACCTGCAAGTATCCTAGTTGGAGATGACTTGCAGTCGAATCTGCAAGTGTCCTAGTTTGAGATGATTTGCACTGGATTCTGCAAGTATCGTAGTTTAATCATGACTTGTACTCGATTCTGCCAGTATCCTAGTTTGAGATGACTTGCAGTCGAATCTGCAAGTATTGTAGTTAATCATGACTTGCAGTCGAATCTGCAAGTATCGTAGTTAATCATGACTTGCACTGGATTCTGCAAGTATCGTAGTTAATCATGACTTGTACTGGATTCTGCAAGTATCGTAGTTTAATCATGACTTGCACTGGATTCTGCAAGTATCGTAGTTAATCATGACTTGTACTCGATTCTGCAAGTATCGTAGTTTAATCATGACTTGCAGTCGAATCTGCAAGTATCGTAGTTTAATCATGACTTGTACTCGAATCTGCCAGTATCCTAGTTTGAGATGACTTGCAGTCGAATGTATAAGTATCCTAGTTTGAAATGTCGTTCAGTGTTGGACATGACTGACAGTGGGTAGTATCTTAGCTATAACTAATTCATCATTGCAGCTCATTGATGTTGGTCACTAAAACAAGTTTTCAGTTCGTTCCGAAAAGTGCAAATGGACCGATTTACAAGTGTTCCTCGCAAAGGGAACGATATTTATAGATAGAGGCGCGCTAAAAAAAAGCTTTTCAAAAGAAAGCCAATCTTTTTCGAAAATCTCGTAGTTGACTTAGTCTTTTAGATAAAGCGACCAGAAACAGTTGTAAAACTGCAATACTTGAGGTCGAAAAACGCCCGCGAAAAAAAGGAACAGTGACCTTAGGGAAATGGTCATCGTCATCATCATCATCATCATCATCATCATCATCATCATCATCATCATAAGCCAACCCAGATTTTCTTTCTGACCAGTCTCCTATGTCAAGCATATAGGACACCAGCTCATGTCAGAGCGCAGCTCAATACCACAAGGTGTCAATGAGTCTGACAAAGCCATGGACTTAGCTCCTGTGACTATTACAAGGTTCTGATCATCATTGTTTTCTAGAATGTGCTGTCAACCAGAAATTCCACTGACAACAATGATTGATATCTCTGGCACTGGCTACTTCTGCTGCCAAATTACAATGTAATTAATGAGGGCTTAGCACTTGGTTGACGTGGGTTGGCTACCTTAAATTTGGGGTTGCCTTCTCAAGCAGACTGCATTTGTAATGGCCAAATAATGATGATGACAAATGAAGTTCTGGCTGCATCTTACCCTGTAAGCTTTCCCTTGATTTTCTCAAGTTCTTCTTGCAAGTGTTTCAACTGATGACTCTTCTGCCTGTAAAAATATTCATTATATATAACAGAAAACATTGCTAGTTTTCATATGCCAAGATACACAGTTATGGCAGGAATTTGGAATGTTTTTATAGTTCCAACATTGCATGGTTCATTTCACATCAATCAAAAATCAAAATCAAAATCAAAAACACCTTAATACCTAGTCTTTTAAAAGTTGTACTTACTCATGTTCCTTTAGTTGTCTGATCTCTGTGTACAAAGATTCATTCTCATTTTCCAAATGTTGAATGTCTTTCTCAAGTTGAGCTGAAATGTTAAATTTAATATACTCAAAGTTTTCTGTCATCAATCAGTTACTCAAACCATTAGAAAAAATTATGATAAGTCATCAAGAGAGACAACTGAGGCTAATTTCTTGGTAAATTTCCCCCTCTCTGACTCCCTTTTAAGTTCTGCCTCAGTAATAATATTGTTTTCACTGGCTATAGGTCTGCAGACATGAACATTTCAAGTTAATTCTGGTCAGCTCCTATAAAAGAAGGCAACATTTACCTTTAATTTCTTTACTGTACTCAAGTTTTTCTTTTGTGCCTTTGTTTTTAGCCAATAATCTAAAAGGAAAAAATTGGTGATTAATAAACTTAAAGAAGAAGTACTTAATTTCAGTCAAACACAATGTCCTTGTAGTAGGGTTAAAATGAACAACCTGCACCCTATAATTTAAGTGGTTGGTAACTTACTGTATTTCATCGACCACTTACTGTTAGAGTGGATTTCATATGAGTGTGAAACAGACCGTGCCGTGCCATGACCGTGAAAGTGCCATGATGTCTATAAAAACATTCAAAATTGCTGCCGTAACCGTGCCATGCAGTGCTGTTTTCACAGTCATACAAAATCTACTCTACCTAATGCTGTTCCTTACTGCAACTTATGCATCAGTGACCAAAATCAAGAACTGACCACTTACCAACTTACTGATCACTTACTAGCCACTTACCAACCACTTACTAGCCACTTACCAACCACTTACTGACACCTTACCAACCACTTACTGACACCTTACCAACCATTACTGACACCTTACCAACCACTTACTGACAGCTTACCAACCACTTACTGACACCTTACCATCCACTTACTGACACCTTACCAACCACTTACTGACACCTTAACAACCACTTACTGACCACTTACCAACCACTTACTGACACCTTACCAACCACTTACTGACACCTTACCAACCACTTACTGACACCTTACCAACCACTTACTGACACCTTACCATCCACTTACTGACACCTTACCAACCACTTACTGACACCTTAACAACCACTTACTGACCACTTACCAACCACTTACTGACACCTTACCAACCACTTACTGACACCTTACCAATCACTTACTGACACCTTACCAACCACTTACTGACACCTTACCAACCACTTACTGACACCTTACCAACCACTTACTGACCACTTACCAACCACTTACTGACACCTTACCAACCACTTACTGACACCTTACCAACCACTTACTGACACCTTACCAACCACTTACTGACACCTTACCAACCACTTACTGACACCTTACCAACCACTTACTGACCACTTACCAACCACTTACTGACACCTTACCATCCACTTACTGGCACCTTACCAACCATTACTGACACCTTACCAACCATTACTGACACCTTACCAACCATTACTGACACCTTACCAACCACTTACTGACACCTTACCAACCACTTACTGACACCTTACCAACCACTTACTGACACCTTACCAACCACTTACTGACACCTTACCAACCACTTACTGACCACTTACCAACCACTTACTGACACCTTACCAACCATTACTGACACCTTACCAACCACTTACTGACACCTTACCATCCACTTACTGACACCTTACCAACCATTACTGACACCTTACCAACCATTACTGACACCTTACCAACCACTTACTGACACCTTACCAACCATTACTGACACCTTACCAACCACTTACTGACACCTTACCAACCACTTACTGACACCTTACCAACCACTTACTGACACCTTACCAACCACTTACTGATACCTTACCAACCACTTACTGACACCTTACCAACCACTTACTGACACCTTACCAACCACTTACTGACACCTTACCAACCATTACTGACACCTTACCAACCACTTACTGACACCTTACCATCCACTTACTGACACCTTACCAACCATTACTGACACCTTACCAACCATTACTGACACCTTACCAACCATTACTGACACCTTACCAACCACTTACTGACACCTTACCAACCACTTACTGACACCTTACCAACCATTACTGACACCTTACCAACCACTTACTGACACCTTACCAACCACTTACTGACACCTTACCAACCATTACTGACACCTTACCAACCACTTACTGACACCTTACCAACCACTTACTGACACCTTACCAACCACTTACTGGCACCTTACCAACCATTACTGATACCTTACCAACCACTTACTGACACCTTACCAACCACTTACTGACACCTTACCAACCACTTACTGACACCTTACCAACCACTTACTGACACCTTACCAACCACTTACTGACAGCTTACCAACCACTTACTGGCACCTTACCAACCATTACTGATACCTTACCAACCACTTACTGACACCTTACCAACCATTACTGATACCTTACCAACCACTTACTGACACCTTACCATCCACTTACTGACACCTTACCAACCATTACTGACACCTTACCAACCATTACTGACACCTTACCAACCACTTACTGACACCTTACCAACCATTACTGACACCTTACCAACCACTTACTGACACCTTACCAACCACTTACTGACACCTTACCAACCACTTACTGACACCTTACCAACCACTTACTGATACCTTACCAACCACTTACTGACACCTTACCAACCACTTACTGACACCTTACCAACCACTTACTGACACCTTACCAACCATTACTGACACCTTACCAACCACTTACTGACACCTTACCATCCACTTACTGACACCTTACCAACCATTACTGACACCTTACCAACCATTACTGACACCTTACCAACCATTACTGACACCTTACCAACCACTTACTGACACCTTACCAACCACTTACTGACACCTTACCAACCATTACTGACACCTTACCAACCACTTACTGACACCTTACCAACCACTTACTGACACCTTACCAACCATTACTGACACCTTACCAACCACTTACTGACACCTTACCAACCACTTACTGACACCTTACCAACCACTTACTGGCACCTTACCAACCATTACTGATACCTTACCAACCACTTACTGACACCTTACCAACCACTTACTGACACCTTACCAACCACTTACTGACACCTTACCAACCACTTACTGACACCTTACCAACCACTTACTGACAGCTTACCAACCACTTACTGGCACCTTACCAACCATTACTGATACCTTACCAACCACTTACTGACACCTTACCAACCATTACTGATACCTTACCAACCACTTGCTGACACCTTACCAACCACTTACTGACACCTTACCAACCACTTACTGACACCTTACCAACCACTTACTGACACCTTACCAACCACTTACTGACACCTTACCAACCACTTACTGACACCTTACCAACCACTTACTGACACCTTACCAACCATTACTGATACCTTACCAACCACTTACTGACACCTTACCAACCACTTACTGACACCTTACCAACCACTTACTGGCACCTTACCAACCATTACTGATACCTTACCAACCACTTGCTGACACCTTACCAACCACTTACTGACACCTTACCAACCATTACTGATACCTTACCAACCACTTACTGACACCTTACCAACCACTTACTGACACCTTACCAACCACTTACTGGCACCTTACCAACCACTTACTGACACCTTACCAACCACTTGCTGACACCTTACCAACCACTTACTGACACCTTACCAACCATTACTGATACCTTACCAACCACTTACTGACACCTTACCAACCACTTACTGACACCTTACCAACCACTTACTGACACCTTACCAACCACTTACTGACACCTTACCAACCACTTACTGACAGCTTACCAACCACTTACTGGCACCTTACCAACCATTACTGATACCTTACCAACCACTTACTGACACCTTACCAACCACTTACTGACACCTTACCAACCACTTACTGACACCTTACCAACCACTTACTGGCACCTTACCAACCATTACTGATACCTTACCAACCACTTACTGACACCTTACCAACCACTTACTGACACCTTACCAACCACTTACTGACACCTTACCAACCACTTACTGACACCTTACCAACCACTTACTGACACCTTACCAACCACTTACTGACACCTTACCATCCACTTACTGACACCTTACCAACCACTTACTGACACCTTACCAACCACTTACTGACCACTTACTGACCACTTACTGACCACTTACCAACCACTTACTGACACCTTACCAACCACTTACTGACACCTTACCAACCACTTACTGACACCTTACCAACCACTTACTGACACCTTACCAACCACTTACTGACACCTTACCAACCACTTACTGACACCTTACCAACCACTTACTGACAACTTACCAACCACTTACTGACCACTTACTGACCACTTATCGACCATTTACGAACCTCTTATTGACCCTTACCAACCATTTACTGACCACTTACCAACTACTTAATGAGCACTTACTGTATAGTGCAGATTGTTTAATATTTCTGTATGGCAGCAAAGTTGTTGACAGAAATGAGAGACAATGCGAATGTTTTACTTTCATAAGCTTCTACTAAAAGTTAGGGTGATGCTAGTCCTATTCCAAACTTATCCCCAGCACAATCAGATCAATGGGACAAAGTGGAATGAATGTTTTTCCTAAAGACAACTTACAGTTGTTGGCCATAAACATGACTCAAAATTGCAACTTCTCTGCTATGAGTCTGGCAATAACTAGGTAACTCTGATTTCTGCAAAAATTGATATCCAGAAAGGAATTCATTACTGTACCTTGCATTTTCTCTACTTGCATTTTCAAGTTGTTCCCTTAACTCACTGCACTCCTCATTACTTTCTGCAAGTTGATTCTTAAAACTGAAATAAAAATTACAACTCATAAAAATCATATATGAAGACTGATCTTTATATAAATACATGATTGTACAGTGTATATAACGCATGCACATGTCTCTGTACTGTGGATTTAGACATGCTGAGAGATTTAGAACACAAGAAAAGCAAGCCTAAAAACACAAGGCATAGCCAAGTTTTCTCTTGCTTTTAGAGTGTTCTTCATCTTCCAGAGTGTTTATATCACAGTACAGAGACATAAGCGATTGTTTTATATTGCTTTTATAAAATATTTTTGAAATTTTTGTGAGCCATGTCTCTGTCCTCTGATATAAACATGGTAGCCAGCCAATTAGTGCACGCATTATATCTCAAATATTTCATAATGCATAATACTAACTTCTCTATCTCATTTGATGCAGCAACCAAGTTACAATAAATATTCTCATCTATGTGATTTTCTTTCGTTCTGTTTCTCAAGTTCTGACAAAAACAAACACAATATTATCATACAGTATCAGAGATAATACAATTCATAATTTTCAATGATTATACTTACAGTGTTAGATAAACTATTTTCCATGGAAATCTTTTTGGCTTCTCTTTGAAATGATTGTTCCAGTTCATTTTGTAGGACAATGAATGTTTGTTGTTGTTGTTTAACTTCTTCCTCTAACAAACTTATCCTGTTACACTTTACACTGTACTCCTGAAAGAAAGATTTTAAGTTGAAATGTGAAATAAAGTCATGAATGAACACTTATGTGAGATTCTCACAAAAAATCCAAGCCAGCTCAGAAGGGGATTTTTCTGAGTCTATTTCGCACTCGAAGAAGCATACAATTATTACTAAGACCTTTCCAAGTGACAATTCCATTAATTAACAAAGAAAGATATCAAAAACTTTATCCAAGTGGCAATGGTTTGGCATGCAGCACAGTAATATTTTACCATTTTAAGTTTGTCTAATTCTTGTCTCAAATTATCTTTGCTTGCTTTTACTTCTAAAAGTTGCTGGTTGATTGCAGGAGTGGATTTTAATGCATTATTCATCTCATTCTCTAGTCTTTGTTTGTCCTTAAATCAAAACACATTTCATTTCATTAATATGACAAACTAGAGAAGTATTTGAGAATATATGAATATATATGAGGTGAGAAGGTATTGTCAGGGAACTGACAGATATAGACATTACAATCATTTGAGCAGTTTCTGGATGTCATCTAAGGTAGAAACAGTAGAAAGCAATTTGTCACTCAGTCAATCAGAGATAAACAGGGGAAGTTAAGGTACCTAGTAGGTGCATGTACCCTATAAAGAACAGGTACTAAATCACGATACTCGAGTGTGAACCTTTAACTTCAAAATTCCTCATTTCTCATTGAGATCCAAATGGCAGTAGAAAATTCAATTTCCTAACTTCTTACATGACAGTTCATTATTTTGCTAATTGAATTGGCATCCAGAATGTGTTGAAAAGCAATCTTGGCATTAACAATCAATAATTAATTCAATTTGCTACAACTTTCTAGTACCTGTAATGCAGTTGCAGCATCCCCCTTTGCTCGCTGGGCTTCTGTTTGCAATCTTTTATTGTCAGACATGATGTCAGTGACTTGTTGTTTTGCCATGTTGCACTCTTTCTGTATCCTAGTATTTGCCTAATATGACAAATATTGACCAAATTATTTAGAGGCTAACCAGATATCCCCAAACCTACATGTACATTGTACATTTAAGAATGCATTATCTCAACAAGTTATCAATTGGATAAATCCACTTAGTGCCATTAAATTAAAGTATTTATCCCACACCATAGAAAATACAGCCAGTCAGAAAGCAGGAAAGCCGTTGTATATTTAGCAGTATTCAACATTCTCTTCCCATAAGACGTTGCAGTAATTGGTTGTATTTTCTATGGTGTGAGATAAAATAGTTATACAATGATTTCTCAATTAAGGCATACCATGGATATCCCCCTCATCGCTTGTATTTCCTTTGTACATGCACACTTGCCTAAAGGCTCGAGTGTATACTAGAAAATACAAATGAGTTGTGGGATATTCTACAGCATTCCACTCAAAATCACTGTTAAACTCATAGGCAAGAATGAGATATTGGCCTTAGGTGCCTTTATGCCATTGTAGAGGACACAGCTTGACCCCGCAGTGATGAGATGGTCCCCATGGTTACCATCACAGTCCGCTACCTGCCACCTAACTAGTAAGTAGTACCTGTTGTAAGTTATTGTTGTAGGCTTCCAGAGCATTCAACTTAAGATTACTTTGCAGAAAATCTCCTTCTCTTTTCTTACACTCCACTAACAATGCATTATGGGATACACTGAGTTCCTTGAAATCTTGGTCAAGTTGGTTGATTCTGTAATTAAAGATAACTGAAATAGTCAGTTTCAATGGCACAAGGAGATGGCATTCTGTGCTTTATTTAGGTCAATATTTATACAGGGCATCCAATTTAGCACAGCTATTAAATGGAGCCCTGCTTTGATATTTTGTACCTTTTTATTAGCATTTCCCTTTTCTTGGCTCCTTCAGTTTTTATAGTATCCAAGTTTTGTCTTTCCATCTTCAAATTTTTGATTTCGTGGAGGTTCACCTTTGCAATAATAAACAAAATTATCTATAATTAGAATAATGATGAATTGACAACAATATGCTCACTAGGCTACCTGTGAGTGTCCCAGGGAATCCCCCTCCTACCTAATTTTTGGGAAATAATAATTTGTATAGATTTTAATAATCTCACCTCTTGTTCCATCTCAAGAATTTTAAGTTTCTTTTGGAGACCTGAAATTTCATTTTGAGCTCTTGCAATGGCTTCATTCTGGTGCTGTAATTTTATTAAAAACAAATACTTAATATTCCACTAAACATCAGAAAGTCAGCTTAGAAAGTAATTCAGTCAAACCTTCTCTTGCAACCACCCATAAGTAACAACCTCTCTTAATTAAGCAGCCAGTGTTCCAAAATACAATTTAAGCAGAATATCCCACTGAAGTCACAGACTATAGTTGGATGCTCTCAAAGGTGACCAGTAATCTCTTAAGCAACCACCTAAATTTGACATTTTGGGTGGTTTCTTACCAGTGGTTTGACTGTATTACCATACATATTTCAACAACAGTATACACCATTACTGCTTGCAACAGCATAATTTTATTGATCCAAAATTGGGTTGAGGGGTACTTAATTGCAACATTGCACTTGACAAATAATATTGCAACCAATAAACATGTCAGACAACAAAGAAGGGACAGGATCCCGATACAAAAATGTCTGCCAAAAAGACTATGCCATAACCATGCCATTTTCACATTCATAGGAAATCTGCTCTATTGTATATATACAACATTACTTTGAGTGTCTTAGCCTTTATTCTCTAGCACTCACCTGAATTATCTTGTGAGCTTCCTTGATTCTCTCCAAAAAATACTCCCTTGTTTCTGCTAGAGAATTCCTTCTTGTGTTATGAAATTCTTCCCTTGTTCTTGTTGGGTCCATTAAATGACTTTTATACAATTTTGATGTTTCAAAAAGTAAATCTTCGGTACCAGGAACAGCATAACTATCTTCAATTTTCTGTCTGTTTAAACTTCCTGAATCCTGTATAATATTGGATGATGATGATGATGATGGATAGCTAAATGAAACAGGTTCTGGAGCAGGGTTTCTTATATAAGATGCATTACAACATTGATCCACATGCCTTAGTGTACTATTATTAGGATCTGATACACCATACATAAAAAGGGATTCAGTATTTGTATTGAGATCAGTTTCTGTCACAACCTTGGTTTGATAAGTTGATGATGCAAGGACAGCAGAGTTATATAATGGTGGTCTGTTTGGTTGGGTTAAACTTGTAGAGTAAGATTTTGTCTGTGGAAGATTTAAAGCTCTTTGAAGAGCATGGACTTCTTGTTCTCGCTGAAGAATATTCACTACTCCATTCTGTGAAAAATACAAAAGAAAAATTTCTAAATTTGAATTTATAGGTGAAATGATTTTTCACCATCCCTTTTCTTAAAACTTTTCCAAAATATTCTCTGAATCCTCTGGACAGGTTTTGATTCCTATAATCCCCCCAAAGGATAATCTTTTTTTTCCTTTTATACAACATTAATAAGTGAAGTACCATTTCTGCATTCCCGAGTCCTTTGAAGTCCAAAACAGTTTTCTAAATTCAAACACACATAAGTGATGCCACTCAAAATATTTTCATTCTACCAAATAGGCTACATTTTTCATATAAATCCTTACCTCTAATCCTTCAGTCTTGTAGTCTCTATAACTTCTATTTGGTAAAGAGAAGGAAGATCTATCATTTACAAAGTCTTCCCTTGCCGATGTTTTGTTTGTCCAACTGTGCATAATTTACAGCTTGTTTGGAGTTGAACTCTGTGCCAGATCGGAGACAATATAGCAATTATTTTCAAGAGGAATTCATTATACACTATATTTCTAAGATTCTTGCATCTTTTGGAGCACTATGGTCTCGGTAGCATAGACTTTTAAGTTTTTCTTCTGGTTTCTTCGCCTTTAAAAATGCGTTTAAAAATGGCCTCCACATCGTCCCGAAGTTGACGCGAAAACTGGAAAAACTTTCTTCATTCGAAGCTTTTGGACTTTTCTTCAAACACAACAATAACTGTTTGTGTAATTTTCTCTTTCTGAAGTCATTATTGTTCCTGTTTTGATGATTTATTTCTCAAAACGGAGCTTCAATCCGCCAAAGTTTCCGCAAACAAACTCGCGCCAAATGGTAAACTGAGCAATCCGCGATTTGATCTCCTCTAGGGTGGGGTAGGGCAATTTTGTCATGACACGTTGAAGAGCTCCAAAAAAACCGAAATTCTGACAAATCCTCCTTTCTCCTTTTCTTTTGTTGTAAAAATTTGTATTTAAAAACAATTCATTAAAAAGTGCTCATGTAATGCTGATAAAACAAAAAAGAAAATATTCCAGAAATACTATTCAAATGACTTTCAATCTATTAGAGCTACGTATTCATTTCAAAACAAGTTTTACTTTTGTCTAAGAAAAATGATGAAAATAGAGAAAAAAAGAAATCGAAATGATAATTATTAGAAGTTGCAATGAAACTTATTGGGCTTCCTGTGGAACTCTATTTCCGCTGTACCAATGTACCGCATATTCATTTCCCCTCGTGTACATTCAAAATGGCTGGTGAATTTCACAAATTACAAGTAAAACGTTATCCAAAGCCCGAGAAAAGAGAAACCAGCGACACAAAGTACTGGAAAAAGTTTAATGTAAGTCAAGAGACGTAACTGTAGTTTTTGAATTCTCGGACTAAGTGATCTGTTGCAAAGACATCAAAATCAAAATGTGTAGAGGCTGTCTGTGTTGTTTGGCTGGACTTTTTGGAATCGTGATTTATTTGCATACTAGCGGCTTTATGTAACATTGACAATATTGCCCTACTATTAGTAATCAATGATATTTTCGCTTAGCTATAGATTTTTAAAATCTAACTTTTCATTATCAACTACGGTACAGTATCACGTGTTGATAGGAGTACGGGGGGGGGGGGGTCTTATTTATTGCTGAATTTCAAACAGCTGATGTCTCATTCATCATTAGTTTTCAATGCTAATCCCATAGGCTGATCTTATACTGACCACAATCACACATTAAAACAGATATAGTTCAATATCTCTTCATGTTGAGTTGAAGATACCCCAGTCCACATCTCCATACGTAATATCTGCTATTTTTCCAATAGTTTCCATTAGTATCAAAGGAGAATGGAGCCGTGACAAGTATCAACTTCTCTCAAGCCAAGCCATATGACTTTGCTGTAACTAGTGCATCTAGAGTACAAATCTACAGCTCAATCACGCACCAAGTTACCAAGACAATATCAAGATTTAGTCAAGTAGCTTATAGTGGGTGTTTTCGAAATGATGGTCAGTTGTTAGTAGCAGGGGGAGAGGATGGTCTTGTTCAGGTTTGTTCCATTTTATAATGAAATATTATTACTTACATTTTGTTGTCAATAATAATTTTATTTTCATTTGTTATTCTTTGTAGCTATTTGATTTAAACAGTAGGGCTGTACTTAGACAGTTTAAAGGCCACCAAGAGTAAGTACATATTTATCATTTTGTATTGTTTTATTGCTTATCTCCCTTTCAGTATAATTGCCAGATTATTAAAGGTAAAATGAAGCTAGTGTAAAAATGTTTGTAGGGACAGTAATTTTCATACGATGGAATGAGGATCAAGGAAGTGATTTCAAAAATGAATTGGCAAAATTAATGTACATGTAGCTGGATAGTGCATTAGTGAAATGATTTGATTCAAATTAACAGAAGGACAGCTAAATTTTTACGTGGTATAAGTTCATCAAAAGTGCCTCATTTTTGACCCTGTCCAACACTGAATCAAGACTAGACTTTGGAGTGCTGCTTTGAGGAATTTGAATTTGACTATAAATATATTTCTCTTTATTTGGCAGGGCCGTCCATGTTACCAAATTTCTTCAAGATAATTTAAATTTAGTATCAGCATCAGATGACAGAATTGTTAAATGCTGGGATATTTCAACAGAGCAACAGACTATATCATATAAAGAACATGAGGTAAATTAATTTCCTTTGTTTAAAGTTCATTTGTCAGGATTTTAATGCTCAAATCATGTTTTTCTGTACTCAGGATTATATAAGAACTGGTGCTGTCAGTCAAACAAATAAAGATATATTTCTTACTGGTAAGTACATCTGCAATACTGTGCATTTGTTAAAGTATACATTGCACAGTCTTGCAGTTTACTTCATGCCTCTCCTTCCCTCCCTCAGCTCCCTCCCTCTCTCCCTCCCTCTCTCCCTCCCTCTCTCCCTCCCTCCCTCTTTCTCCCTCCCTCCTTCTCCCTCCCTCCCCCTCCATCCCTTGCCCCTTCCACCCTCAGTGCTCTGTCCCATGGGTATTTAAAGTTATACATGTACCAAGCTATATAGATTAAAGGGAAGTTGAAAGGAGAATGTGACAATTTCAAAATCAGCCCTCTGGTAACGTTATGTAGCTCAGTGACTGATCTGTGTTTTTGTAGGTTCATATGACCATACAATTCGTATGTGGGATAAACGACTGGAGAAAAGCATACTGACGTTAGACCATGGAGCACCTGTTGAATGTGTTCAAATGTATCCAAGTGGTGGCATGTGTATTTCAGCTGGTAAAAATTAAAGTAAAACTCCTCCATGATGGTTACCCTGGACCCAGTTGTTTGAAACAGGGTCACCCTATCTCAGGGTTAAAATATAATGGTTTCCTTAAGATTTAATCATGGGTTAGCACTAACCCAGGGTTACAGTAAAAGCTAATGGTTTTGTATAGAATTTAACCATGGGTTAGCTCTAATCTGCTTTCAAACAACCAAGCTCTTGGGACATCGTAACTGGTCATTATGGAGAGGTAGATTTTGTACAGAGGTTTCAATATACAGTAAACATGTGGATCTGATGATTTATGGTTGGGGCAGAAATTATGCAGGTCATTGTGGAGAGCATATGGAAGTCTGGCTGTAGTTTGTGCTTACGTGTATTTATATTACTCTTATTATTACTTACATTCAACATGATATTCATCTATGGCCCCGTCGAAGCTTATTATGGTAATTTATACCATATATGAGTCAAAAGGGAGCCAAAAGTGACCATTTCTTATAAGGTCGCTGTGTGGCTCTATTTCAAGCAACTCAGCATTACCCAAAGAAATGACATGTTTTAAGGCATAAGTACACAGTGACAAATAAATTGTTTGGTACTGCATCTTACATTATGACCACTCACAACCTAAAATGTGTGTACTATTAGTAAGCTCTGCTTAGATTATTTTGACAACTCATGCTTCCTTTCTTATAGGTAGTAATTTTATTAGAGTATGGGACTTACTTAGTGGTGGCCGACTTTTGACAGAATTCTCAAATCATCAGAAGACAGTTACTGCTTTGTGTCTTGATGGTGAAACAAAAAGGCTTCTTTCTGGTTCACTTGACAAGTAAGTGTAAAAATGCAATAACAAAATTACACCAATACTTAAATTACACCACAACATACAGTACTCTGTACTACTACAACGTACATTATGAACGGGCCCCTCTTGAGATGACTTTGGATCCTTTCCTTCTTATTAATTTTCTAAAATATATTTCTGATCCTTTGGATTGTTTCCAGTTTCTGTAACACTGCACTGCGTCCTCTGCCCCTGTTATTTACTTTTAATTAAGGTTTTGACTGTTTTTATTTTCTTCATTCCAGAAAAGTTAAAGTATATGATTTACAAGATTATACAGTTGTCCACAGTATGGACTATCCATCTCCTATACTAAGTCTTGGTGTTTCTGTAAGTTATGACACATGCATGTAACATTTGCATCCCAAAAAGTGTTCGCCAAAAGGAAATTTTCAGGGGTTTTATATAAAAAGGAAGTTCCCATGGGTGAGAATCCTATTTCAAATTTCCTCCATGGTGGGTTTGGAAATTATTTTGTGGTTCCAAGCAATTTAAGTCATTGCCATAATTAAGATGAATTTGGGGCTGGGTGTAGGAAGCAAAATAAGGCCAAGTTAGACTTGGAATAAATACATATAAACCCTGAATATGCCCTGGGAGTCCCCCACATCCACCCTATGAAATGGGATATACTACTGGCCAGCAATGTCTTGAGCTTGTCGTTGCCATAATTAAGTGCAGCCCCATTATATTGAAACTTCAATTTTGCCAAGTTATTTTGGATGTGCACTCATGGTTTATGTTCTATTCTCTTTACAGCCTGATGACAGCCATATTGTTGTTGGAATGTCTGATGGACTACTATCAATCAAGTATCGAGAGATTAAAAAGGGCATTCAGTCATCAAATACAAATTACAACTTAAGACCTGGTAGTTACAAGTATTTTGTTAGAGGGAGAAATTTCCCTGCGCAAAAGGTACACAGTATGGTGCTTTACATATCATAATGTATTTAAAATGCAGACTATAATATTGCCTAAGTTATCAGTGCCATAGCAAGCCTTGAAAAACTGGGGCACAAAGTCACTATGCATCACATGATGCATAATTTTAAAACATTAATTCTTTATTAATTTAACTTTTTTTCTTGCTCTGTTTATTTTTTTAATATTCTCATAAAAACTGGGGGGCATGCAACCCCCCCAGCCCCTCTGGGCACTATGGCCCTGTTATACTAACAGTGACAGTGTTGTTAAAAATCTTATAATCATGTTTTTTCCCGTAGGATGATTTTGTAGTAAATGTAAAGAAGAGACGCCAGTTGGGAAAATATGACAAATTAATGAAAAATTTTGAATACAGTAAAGTGTTAGATGAAATACTCAAGGTATGTTTTAGTGATGTCAGTAGTGAAGTCTCAGAGTAAGCATCTCTAGCAGTATTATAAAAGTCATTCCAAAGGATATACATTGGAAGCATGTTAAAGGTTGGCGAAGTTGAAAGTGTAATAAAGTGAAGTAAAATATACCCCATAAGTGTTCATCTAGAAAGAAAAGCTTTCAATGATGCAGTGGCCCTTTCGAAGCTCATCTTGGTCTATCATTCCAAGTATGAGTCAAAGAGGAGCCTAAATGAAAAAGTTCTTAAAGGTCGTTGATTAGAGGCATTTCCCACTCTTCTCAGCATTACCCAAAGACCTGACACATAGCATATGTTTTCTAGTGGGCCTCCTTTCTTATTTTAGCATCTCCAAGAATCTGTAGTTGCAAGAGATTGGAAAGATTTGTTGGGTGGACAAGAGAGTAAAAGAGAAAAGAAAAATTGATCCAATTTCTCCAAATAGTTAGTTGTTCCCCACTCCCCCCCCCCCCCCCCCCAGCAGCATGTTGTTCCCCTCCCACCTACACACCCCAAGTAGTCCTCTTCTTCCTTGCGCTCACCCCCATGTATGCTGTTGTTCTCCACTATACCTTCCCCAAGTAGTCTATATTGCTACTAAGTCTATAAATCACTCTCACAGTAGCATCATTGGTTCAATTGATACTCATTTCAAACTGTTTTATTTATGCAGCCATTGGCAGCCCATCCTCCAGTAGTTGTTGCAATAATGCAGGAACTTATAAGGAGAGGTGGACTAATGAGAGCTTTATCAGGTAGAGATGAAAAGGGACTGGTACCTATTCTGTACTTCCTTATAAAGTAAGTGCTATTCTCAAAGACATGTATGAATTTCATAGTATTCATTTCTTACAGGCCCCGTCGAAGCTTATTATGGTAATATATACCATATATGAGTCAAAAGGGAGCCAAAAATGACCATTTCTTATCAGGTCGCTGAATGGCTATCTCTTATGCCATGCGGCATTACCCAAAGAAATTATAAGTAAAATTGGTGTAATTCGAAAATCATTCCTGAGAATTCCAACAGTTGCTATACCATTTATTCCATTCTTCCCCACGCTCCTATCTTATTGCTACGTGAGGACAGTCTAATATAATACTGGTAGCAAACAAAAATGTGAATTCATGAGTAATGCATCAAGAAGAATTTGGGTAAATTTTAAACTGTTAATAGAAATAGGCAATGAACAGTTTTGGCCTACTGTATGAATAATTTTATGTTCACTGAACAATGTTTTTGTTTCAGACACATTTCCAATCCAAGATATTCAACTGTTTTAATAGATGTAGCAAATATAGTTCTTGGTAAGTTAAAATATCTAGATTAAATAAGTAGCATTTATAAGAAAGAAGCTCTTTGACTTTCTCCAAAACCCACAAATATAACTATACCACAACAATCTTTCCTTAAACTTGGGGATGCAAGGGTCCTATGGTTTTCCTCTCTCAGCAAAAACGAAGTGGTGAGCAGAGAGTTGTATGCATGCGTAGAATATTAGAATGTAGTGGTAGTGTGAGAGAGAGTACAGTGTCTCCCAATTTGTCTGCAAGTGCTAGAACACATTGGACACAAATAAACAGCTATATATTTTATTTACAAAAGTTTTCTCATCTCAACAGATATGTATGTTCCTATCATTGGACAATCCAAAGAAACAGACAGATTGTTTGTCAAGTTAAGAAGCTCCATTTGTGCTGAATTACGATTTAGCAAGCAGGCCTTTGAACTCTTAGGGGCAATGGATACCCTATTTGAGGCATCGTCAATGTCTGTACCAAGCAATGAACCAGACTCAAATACTGTATTATAATTTCAATGTAAATAAATTATTTATCAGCAAAAAATTCATAAAGAATTAAAATTAAAGAACTGACATGTGATTCAGTATTGCTTTGAGTAAGTAACAGACTCGTAACATGGTATATTTTCGTCTCACTGATCCCGGGTTTTTACGGAAATTTTGATTCCTGAGCCCATATTTTTTAGAAATTTTTGATCCCTGATCCTTGGTGCAAAAATCTGAGCTGATCCTGACCCAATGTCCCTGATCCTCGATCCCACCCATTTGATCCCTGAGCCCTGGCCTCTGATCCCTGATCCTGGCCATAATTTGGAGCTTGATCCCTGATTCCATATACCATGTTACGAGCCTGTAAGTAATAACCAACCTTAGAGCAGATTTCGTATGAGTGTGAAACGCACCGCGCCGTGCCGTGGCCGTGTCGTGATGTGTATAAAAACATTCGAAAACTCCTGCCGTAACCGCGCCGTGACCGATCGAACGGTGCCGTTTTCAGTCATACGAATTCAACTCTATGAATGGTATCAAAAAGGGTGTGGTATGAATAAGAAGGGTAGGGGCGTAGCCAGGAATTTTTCGAGCATAGAACGAGACACCCATATATGGTCATGTGAACAGCTCTTGAGGAGCAAGGAAATGCATCTTTCCCTTTTGCACAAACAAAGTTCAGACAAAATGGGTAACTAGGAGTATATGTCGGCATTGCATGTTGCCATTAAAGTTGGGCTATACGGCCACACGAGACTTAGGGGGATGAATTTGAGAACACTTCAAAATGTTTTCCATCCACACTAATACGTCTCCACGGCCTCGGAATCACAGAGAAATCTGAGCATGTTTAGATAGAACGTGACGTGCTGTGTTTTCGCTGTCAACACTTAAGGCGCAGACACGATGTAACTTGTGTGGTCACATTTTCTTTGACATTGCGTGCAACAGAGAGTTGCAGTGTCTGCCACACCTTGAACAGTTGCGTGCAACGTTTCAGAAGGTTGCATTGCGTCTACGTGCACTGAGGTAACGTTCACTGTACTAATCCATATAAACGGACACGATGCAATTTGTGAGGTCATTTTCTGTGACATTGCGTGCAACACAGAGTTGCAGTGTGTGCCACACCTTGAACAGTTGCGTGCAGCGTTGCAGAAGGTTGCATTGCGCCTGCGTGCACTGAGGTAACGTTCACACTACTAATCTAGATAAATCGGAGAACGCATAGGCATCTCGTCAACACGTTTTTCTTTTGCCTATTGTGTGAAAACTGATAAAAATGGTGCGCGTTTTCAAACTTACTCAGATTAGTATATGTACGTAGCAAGAATACTCAGGTAGCGTTTTCCAGTTTATCCTGTCCAAGGTGTTCTCCGGTTGCATAACTAAATATAGATAAACCGTTTTCTTGTGGACGGAAGGTCTGATCGCTGCAAAAAAGATGCGTTCTTTATGCGTCAGAATTATCCAGAGTAGTGTTATGTTGATGTAGCCTTAGAAATAGCCTGCCTATAGGCTCTCCAGGTGAGGGGGCAAAGGGAGGGGGGAAAGGGAGGGAGAGGGGGAAAGGGGAGGGGAACCCTCCTCCCCAGTCCCCTCCCCTTTTTCTCTCCCCTCCCCCTCCCCTGGAGAGCCTGTAACAAATCAAATTACTATAGACGGATCTTTCTAAAATCAATTTACTCTACCATGGACAAAAATACAACAAATGAAAGGAAGGAATCCCTAGAGCATACATTCCTGTTTGATATGAGTTTACTATTAGACTGACCAGAAATTTACATTTATCCAGACGAAGACCCACAGACGGGGTCGAACATTTGAATCATTAAACAATTTTAACATTTTAGATCTGATTACGTACAAGAAATTCTTAGACAATAATTTAGTTGCCGGAAAACATTCGCCGAACCACTTTAATAATCGACTGATACGCATAAATTATGAATTATGTAATTTCTGTATTAAAAAATTCAAAATAAATGAATATACAGTCAAAATTATCAGTATTAAGGCGAAAACAGCAGTCAAGCTATCAACAAAGGAAGAAAAAAAGAAAGAGAAAAAAGAAAATCTGAAAAAAGAAAGAAAAAAAGATTCCGGTCTCAACGAGGCTCGAACATGTAACCTCTAGATAGGCACCCCCCGGAAACAGACTGGAACAATTATTGAAAAATAGGGAAAAAATGAAATTATGGGACGATTCTCCCGAGACATTCTATGAAGCTGAGACATCGAATCGACTTACGTTACGGATGAAGATTTCGGCCCCATCCACGCTATCCCGGTGCTACATATTACAGTTATCTTAGCCCGAAGGCCAGGGAGGGAGACGACATCCGGACCCTAATCCATACCTTTAGATATCACCTTAGACCGCTGCGCTACCTAGACACTTAATAAATTTAATGACTAATCGGGGTAGTCTATTCGGCGAAGTTTCATTGTAATGCTAATACTCCCCAGGGAAAGAAAGGAACCAATCAGAGTCCAGCCATCAAAAAATAGCTGTTTTGTAAATAAATAGAAAGAGAAAATAAAAGAATAAGTTTTCTAATCGGGGTAGTCTATTCGGCGAAGTTTCATTGTGATGCTAATATTTTTGTCACAAGTCCCTAGAGAGAGAGAGGGAACCAATCAAAGTGCTTACATTTCTTTTCTGTCTTTCCGTGTTCTACTAATAGATCCCGAGCGCCCTGAATAAATCCGGTGTCTTTCCGCGATCTCGCGTTAACAGCGCCCAAGCTGTCAATTTATGGTTTATTTTCGTTCGAGGAATTTTGTCTGTGCAGAAGTTGAAATATAGCTAAAGAGATGGAAAACTTCTCAAGTTTTTTGGGCATTTTCGTTCAATGAACGTCCGTGACAGTTGAGCAAAAATTAGAACAGGTTTCGTGCCGTCTCCCACGTACTGACCACGTACATCACGCCGGGATCACGTAATCTGCCGGACTCACAGTCCAAAGAGCGGGTCATTTGCAAAACATGAATTTTTTTGTAAACCAAAACAATATCAGGATCAAATTTTTAATTTAATAAGAAGGTAACAGGATTATAAATTCACTGTCGATGTAAAAATTTGCCCAAATTTCATAAATTTTCGCGATCTTTGCACTTTCAGAAACACTCAAAAACGAGGCTGTGACGTCATAGTTTAAATGCGCATGTCCACAAAAAGGAAACAAAGATGGCCGACTAGTGAGATGTTTGAGACGTTGTTGATGTGAAATTGTTTTAAAAACATCTTTATCTGACATCCATATACCGCCATCTTTCATCCAAGGGTCTGTTATTCTACACTTTACGTCGCTTCGCATTTTTTAGCCGTAATTTTGCTGTGGTCGTTAGAAAATAGTATCAAGCATACAGCGTTTGCTTCATTCTGACGTTCGTGCATTTTTCGTGTGGTAAACTTCATATTCGTTCAAGAATAGTATTCAGCATGTTCAGGCTAACGTCTCCTCTTCGATCTTTGAGGACAACAGGAGGAAAAGTCAACCTCATAAAAGGTTAGTGTTTTGTAATGATTTTGTCTTAAATTTCGATTGTTACATAAACTAAGCTTTGTTGTATTACGCACCTAGAAGATTTACTGCTGATGAGATCAACGAGACGTAACTTTAAAGTGTTTTCAGAAGTATTTTGAAACCAAAAAACTGTTGCGCGTCCGTAGTGGTTATAGATTATATAAATAACCAACTTTTTCTGCTCTGTTTGCGCGGTCTTGTAACCTAAAATTGTGTTTTGATCATCAATATTTGACGGTTAATAACAAAATGTTATGTAACGTTATTTCGGGGATGAATGTAATGAATTGCTTTATATAAGAATGCCAATAATTTATTTTATGATGATTTTAGTCTACATTAAGCAACAAAATGATGATTTAGGTTTTTGTTCACGAACATTTTCCAAGTTTTCGACCTTTGACCTTGTTTACATAAATATGCTAACTCTTTACGACATATATTTACACAACAAAAAGTCTTACAATTTTCACGAAAGTTATTTCTTTTCTTCTACTTCTTTTGTAGGTCCTACATCCCATCTCAAATCAGAACCATTAAGAAAGATTCACATTATAACTTCAAATAAACTAAGACCCCATATACTTGGATGTCAACTGTCCCACCCTGGATCAAACATTATTGATTATAAAAACTCAAGAAATATGACAACATCTGGGGGGAGTAAGGATAGAGGTGGCAAGAACCCTTGGTGTTGTCCTAAATGTGGTAATCCATGTAGTGCTATAGAAGGTAATACACACTATAGTTAGCCATATCAAAATAAACTTGGACCTTATTCCCTTGGTAATAGACCTTAATCCCTTGCCTCCTTGTTTTCCCATAATTTGAATCTTCATTGGGGAAGTATACTTCTTTCTTTGAAATGCCTTTATTAGGAAGACACAAAATAATTTTTTTCTTGAACAAAGAATCTTATTCACCAATTTAATATTATTGTATTTGGAAAACATTAGGGCAAGCAAATAAGGTCTATTTCGCTGCCTGTTACAGAATATAGACAAAACACCATATCCCCTTGCATCACTTTTTTTCTGTGTGTGTGTAAAGGGTGGGTACTTATTACAGTATTTGGAAAACATTAGGGCAAGCAAATAAGGTCTATTTTGCTGTCTGTTACAGAATATAGACAAAACACCATATCCCCTTGCATCATATTTTGTGTGTGTGTCTGTGTGTAAAGAAGGGTGGGTACTTATTACAGCGCAAGTGCTCTTTAAGAAATAATTATCTTATGCTTGTAGTTTTTTTTTGTCAAATTCATGGATTCTATTACTGTCAAGAAACACTGTCTGATAGTTTTTACTCACATTTTTTATCTCCACTGTTTAGCCTCAACAAGATTTGTACAGTGTGAGAAGTGCAGTCATTTCTTTCTCATATTGTCTGAGTCAGACTCTAAACGATATATAAAATATGAGGGTAAAACTGCAGCTGATGGTGATAAACAAGCTAAAAGTAAACGAAAACCACCACCCCCACCTAGGAAGGTATGAAAATTGTGCTATATACATGATTGTATGCCTGATAGTTCAAATGTTCTCAGCCACCTACTTTTGTGTCATTCCACCCTTGTAGCCTGAGGAGCTGGCCATCTTTTTGTTCACTGAAAAAGAGACATCTAACTTTTTGATTTCTCTTTCTTGGTGGGCAAAAGGATGGCTACAAAGGCTGACAGACCTATTGCTAATCAGACTAATACTACATGTATTATTTATAACAGAGTGATTTAGCAAACATAACATGACGTAAAAGAGGATGTCACGTACTGATAAATTTTCTTGGCCATTGCCAAGAAGAAGACATGAAAACAAGTGAAATGGCATCCTGAACGTGGTGTCGTAATGTTGTCACAGTAGTCACACAATGAATGAAAGTGATCATACATTTGTCATTGTTCTTGTGTTGCATCACATTTTGCTAAATCACTCTAATTTCTATTTCCAAACTTGATGACAGCCCTGGCTGAGAACTTTGAGCAGAAAATACAGAGAATTAAATTACTGTACTACTTGTTCTCTTCTAATATTTTCAGTATCTTTATTATTTCAGATATTTGATTACTTGGATAAATATGTAATAGGTCAAGATTTTGCTAAAAAGGTTCTCTCTGTAGCTGTTTATAATCATTATAAACGCTTAACAGTGAACCTTCCTTCATCAACACAAAATTCATCACCTGAAGTAAAACCTGTTCCACTTACAAGACCATTTCCTGGTTCTCCTCATGGTAAGTAGTCTACTATCTAAAGTCCAGTTTACATGACAACCATTCAGGGACAGATCTAGGATTATATACTGTATGTATGTGCCATCCCAAACAGGGGGTTGTATGATAGCACTGAAAGCAAAAGTACAGCCTAATTCTAGTTAGCCATCATTTTCACACTATCATGGTGGGGGTTGAACCCCCCTAAACCCTGCCACTGGATCCACCCTTGACCATTTTTATGGCATAGCACCCTTGAATCTGGGCACACAGACAAATTGTTTTGGATATAGCATCCCATTCAGGCCAAAAATTCATTTGTTCAGTCACACGATGATAATTAGGGGTGTTGTGCCAAAAATGATGGACTTGTGTTCCCAGAACTATAGAAGCTTTACCATATACAACACCAGTACTTTAACTGGTAGGTTGCATAATTATACAAAATGGTGTTAATACTAATATTTTCCTAGAACTTCAACTGGTCATGGCCCAGGGAAGTACACTCAACTCACCTCTTGGTGCTAGTGGAGTACAGACCCCGGGACAAGTACGAGAGTCAAGTGGAAGTGAGATATTAGACTCTGAAAGGGATAAAATCACTTTGGACAAGAGCAATATATTACTCCTAGGGCCAACAGGATCTGGTGAGTAAAAAATCTTGCATTTCACATGCACCATGCCATCAGTCCGTAGAGAAGTTACATTGACATTTTCTTTTTCTTCCAAACAGGCAAGACTCTATTAGCACAAACAATAGCTAGATGTCTAGATGTACCATTTGCTATATGT
Source organism: Telmatactis stephensoni (assembly GCA_029948255.1). Classification (NCBI taxonomy): domain Eukaryota; kingdom Metazoa; phylum Cnidaria; class Anthozoa; order Actiniaria; family Isophelliidae; genus Telmatactis; species Telmatactis stephensoni. The sequence continues at coordinate 629,647 of JALIZF010001775.1, forward strand.
GATTGTACAGCTCTCACTCAAGCTGGATATGTAGGAGAGGATATTGAATCTGTTATTGCTAAACTCTTACAGGTACAGTATAAATGTTGTACACAATTTAGATTAATACTGAAAAACTTGTTAAAGCCATGGATAAACTATTAAAACATCATGATTATTCATCTTTCAAACATTTTGTTCTGTTCTATTTCACACTTTAGGCTTTTTAATTGATAACAAAATCTGATATTTTATTTAGGAGGCAGGAAATAATGTGGAAAAGGCTCAACAAGGTAATTTCAATGACTGAATTATGTACTTTTTGTGTACAGTTGGCTCAGTTGATTGAACATAGTCTTGGTGTCAGAGGCCAAAGTCTTGACTGTACTATTGCCCTAGTCTTGTAAATACAGAATAGTTTAATCCTTTGCTTTAAAGGATGGATGAATCAGCCACTGACCATGATTTTATTTCATTGCAATATGATTAATAATCAAATTAAAATTTGATAATCTTTTTTATCTTGTGTTTAAGGGATTGTATTTTTGGATGAAGTAGACAAGATAGGTGCAGTACCTGGGGTTCATAATCTACGGGATGTAGGCGGAGAAGGTGTACAACAGGTAATATAAATTATATGGTGTGCAATAACCACAGTGGGTCCTATGGGTGTGGTCAGTGGCTAATCAATATTCAATACCTCTACCCCTTCTTGGGTTGGTTGGTTTCTGTTTGTCTCCACTGGGCCTATAATAGTTTAGCTTTACATATGCCATGGGTACAAGGGATTGATGCCTTTGATGGTTTGTCCACACCTTTCTAAGTAATAACCAACCTTACAGCAGATTTCATTTGAGTGTGCTATAACCACAGTGGGGCCTATGGGTGTGGTCAGTGGTCAATCAATATTCAATACCTCTACCCATTCTGGGTTGGTTGTTTTCTGTTTGTCTCCACTGGACCTATATTTAGCTTGTATATGCCATGGGTACAAGGGATTAATGACTTCGATGGTTTGTCCACACCTTTCTAAAGGGTAAGAGGGACATGTGCATATAGCTCAACTCCTGTTGTATTGATCTTACCTCCTTGTTTCTTTTCACTCTATACTGTATATAGTTCAGTCACAGAGCACTGATGGAGGAGGGGGTGCCATCGCCCTCCTTGCTTTGTCCCAGGGGATCACTTTTGGGTGAAGAGGCTCAGACATCCCTTTTTTCCCTTTGTAAAGATAGGCTAAAGGCTTCAGAAAATTATTGTAGTATTGACATATTTTTTATATTACTGTTAAAAGGGTCTTCTCAAGATTCTTGAGGGTACAGTAGTCAATGTTCCTGAGCGTAACTCTCGTAAGATGCGAGGTGATACAGTAGCTGTGGACACATCCAATATCCTATTTGTAGCATCTGGTGCATTTAATGGTCTTGACAAAATTATTAGAAAACGAAAACAAGACAAGGTAAGTTTTTCATCTTGTCCTTCTATAACATAACAACAAGCCCCTTTGGGTTTTGCCTGTCTGTCCATATCTCAAGTTGTCATTCTCTGTCTAATAGGTTCTTGGTTTTGGAGCCCCTTCAATGGAGAACCCCCTTCAAAATGAAGGCAAAGATCTGGACATTTTTACCAACCTTAAGAGTGACATCAAGGATGACAATGCTGAACGTGATGCCCTCTTAAGTGGAGTAGAAGCACGTGATCTCATTGAGTTTGGAATGATTCCAGAATTTGTTGGTCGATTACCAGTTGTTGTAGCTCTACACTCATTGAATGAGGAAGCACTGGTCAAAATCTTAACTGAGCCTAGGAATGCTCTAGCAGCACAGTATCAGGCCATGTTTGCCATGGACAAGGTAATCTAGTCTAGTACACAGCTCTGTGTTTAGTCTTGGCATGTAAACACAAAAGTCTTCTCTGTTCTTACTCCTAGAATATTTTCTTGTGTCTTCTAGAAGATTTTCTTGTGGTCATACCCACTAACAACAATCTTCCTTTGGTGACCACTATCATGAAACCTCACTTAAACTCAGGCAAAATTCCCTACTGTGACATTTTCCTATGTGACCAGTTCCAGTTCTAACAGCTTAATTCATTCAGTGTCCAAAGTCACCTCATTAAACAAAAGCAAAGACTACTAAACTATCTTTGTCTATTGCATCCCATGTGGAAAACGCAACTGTAAAGTTGAAAGGGATTAATAGACTAGAATGAGTAGAGATTATAATTGATGTTAAGATGAACAGTCACAGATATGGATTGTATATTAGTTTTCCATTGACAGGGGTCCTTTTTAGTCGACTGGCATTGTCAATTGGCCAAAGAATAACCTCTTTTTTGCAGGGAACATTATGTTAAAGTACTTATAGTCTACTTATCAATTGCTTATAACTTGTACCTATAGATTGACCTTGTTCTGGAGCATGAAGCATTACAGCTGATAGCTAAACAAGCTCTGGAGAAGAAAACGGGTGCTCGTGGTTTACGAGCTATAATGGTAAGTACAAATACCTTGAAACAACATCTGTTAGAATATCACAAGCCTGGTCAATGTGACGTAGGCTACGACTGTATACATACAAGATCACTTTACAAAAATAGCCCCAAAGATGAGGGCGTGGCTGAAAGATTTTTATGATGTCTGTATCAAGAAATGTTATTAGTGCTGACAGTATGGGATAAAGTGTCAGAACAATTACGTTGCAACAACGACAATACCCAGGGGCGGATCCAGGTTTATCTTCAGGAGGGGGTGCACCGTCTTCAGGAGGGGGTGCACCACCATATAAAGTGGAAACTGCCGAGAGGATATTTTGGAAAAAAATATTAAGAAAAATGGACTCAAAGTTGCACCCCCTGCATCCCCCTAAATCCGCCTCAGATACCTTATTCTACTTGCGAATGTGAAGTTTATTCTGATTAATTTCCTTTTTGTTCAAAGGAAAAATTACTTCTACAACCAATGTTTGAAGCCCCAGGCTCGGAAATCATTTCAGTAAGAATAACCAAAGATGTTGTCAAAGGAACTAAGGAGGCTGAATACACATACGCTCCTGGGAAATCCAAGGACGATGAGGCGGCCGAGAACTCTGTGGGGACTGAGATCTACAATGATGACGTAGAAATGTACGCAGGTGATGCGTCATCAAGACTGTGAATGAACTGATTTTATTATAGACTATACATGACGATTTGAGGGTGGTAGGAACACGATCGTGGAAAGCTATATGAAATGTAGTAAATTCATTATCATAAGAAAAGTTTTATTCAATTTGGGTTTTATCTGTTGCGACACTCGAGCGTCGAGTGCAGGATGCTACAAAGAGAGCAAAATTGTAAACTTTATTTCAAGATAAAAGACAGGTTCCATGAATTTTTAATCTAATAGTTTTGTTACATAAAAGAGAATATTTTATATTCACTGAAGAATTAGCTTTTCCATCTTTTTTTGTTTAGCAATACTTCGTTTGCAGCATACATACAAGTAAGCCATTTACAGTCGAGTACAACCGTTTCTAGAACATTGTTCCCAAAGCCCTCAAACTGACGTGTTTAACAATCCAAAGAGAATGATAAAATCATGACTACCCATAACTCTCTACGGCCTTCAGTTCTCATTTTGACAACTATCGATTTTTGCAACTGCTGTATTTTAGTGTTAAGTATAAGTTAACTGTCCCAAAGCTAATCAAGAATCGTTTTAAAATTATAATGTATATACAACACAGTCTAATTTCAATAAAATACCTACTGATCTGTTTTTCATTGTTATTTCTATTTTATAAAGTATTTGAGATATAAAGCGCGCATTGTCTAGTTACTGACTACGTTTATATCAGAGGACAGGGGCATAGCTCGCATAGTTAATGAAGTATAAAAGCAATATAAAATGATATCGCTCATATCTCTGTACTGTGATATCAACTCTGGAAGATGAAGAGCACTAGAAAACCAAGAGCTAGATACGATCTAGCATGCTTTCGTGCTCTGCATCTATATATCACAATACATAGCGGACATGCGCGCGCATTTTATATTGCTTAAGTTTTCATTCGTTTAAATCCATTCGAATATAACCTATTATATAAAAGATGGTTGTAAGTGGTAAAACTGTGAATAGCCTCCTCCGAACTGAAGGCTGACCGGCCTTTGTGATAGCGAGTGCGAAATAGCGTTTTGAGTGCTAAGCTGACTTATGATCGAAAAAACCTTTAGGCCCTTCCTAGTTGTCATTGTAGTTTCTCAAAACCAAGGGTCGTTACTACCTTTATTACTGGTTGTAATTGTTTAAACAATATTTATGCAGGTGATGGCTTTAGTTTTTCTCAATTATTTGTCGGCTCTTTATTAGTTCACACTTATAAGGTACCTCTTGGATTTCTTAACATTCACTTTGATTATAAATTACAATGTAAGATGCGTCTTATTCGCTCGTACAAATTAAATGGCCCTAACCTAACATTTTTCATGAACTCTTTTACTTTAGACAGTACTTCTTTTAATTTTCGTATTAAAGAACTTAGATTCTTATTAATTAATTTGAGCATAGCCGTCTAAATCATTTTCCTACCCTCAAGAGTCCATACTGTGACATATCATCTTTTTTCAGAGATTACTTAAGAGGAATCAATTTTACAATGGCTAAAGATGTTACCCTTAACGACCTTGACAATCGGTACTTTTAATCATAAGAAGACGAGTTTTAGAGCCGTGAGAACCATCTATTATAAACTGTCATCTGCGTCTGAGTAATATGCTGATGTAGTTTTTCTTTGTGCAAGTCAGACTTAACGAGATGAAAATATATAGAGGAAGTCTTTCATCTAAAGCATTTGCCTGTAGTATTCTTATTTACCTTTGTTAATCCATCAGGGCTCTATAGATTATGTGTACAGTCTGTTTTAATCAGTTTTAATCACTTGACTAGCCGCGTTTAGAATGAACATTTTTAAAGTGCCCCAAACCCCTAAATTGAAATCACCGGTTGAGAATTCGTTTTTTTATGAATGGAAATGTTTAATGGTTAAATATTTCTGGATAAAATCATCTCCTTTCTGAGCATTAGACATTTGAAGTCGGAAAATGCAAATGAGATGACGTAAAAAAAAGGAATTTGCATGATTCTGTTTCCAATGTTGAAACAAGTGTGTTCACGGATTTGGGTAGCAAAAACATTCACCACACTTTGTATTTTAGCAATGAAAATGTTTTGCGAATGGAAAAATAGTATGAAATTCATCTCTAGTGTTTTTGTATATTTAAGAAGTCCTTTTTCTACTTCATCTCATTTGCATTTTCAGACTTCAAATGCTTAATCCTCAGAAAGGAGATGATTTTATCCAGAAATATTTAATCATGAGACTTTTCCATTCATGAACAAATGATTATCAAAATTTCAATTTAGGGCCAGTTAGGGGCACTTTAACGAAATGATTATATTTTAGAAGAAGTCTTTCATCTGAAGTATTCGCCTACATGGTATTGTTCATTGGCCTTTCTTAATCCGTTAGGGCCGTTTAGATCACGTCTGGTTTTATTCCACTTAACTATTTTGGACGTGAGATATCGTCTTATCTGGCTGTTTACTGGCTCTAGTTATCGAGTTTCGGATTTTCAAACTTGTTGTTTTTCTTATTGGTATCAAGTCTTCACTTACAGACTGAAATATGATTTTCGTTTCCTTGTTGTTTTTTTTTGGATTCCCCAGCTGATAAGCAGCCTCGAATCCTTGCTCCACGGAAGCTCGGCTTGCTCATTACACTGTTTTCTCGCCATTTTTAATACATATATTTCTCATCTATTTACTTCCTTCCTTTCAAAAATTCATTTTCTATTTTAATTACCAACTGACAAAAATATTAAGCAGCCGGCATGCGCCGCCGTCTTACCAATTTACAAATTACATATCTCATTTATTTTTACTTCATTTCGAAAGTATATTCCATTTCTTTTTATTCAGTATGTCTTTTCAAGCAAATATTCTTACAGTTATAATAATTATTTATAAAGCTTGATTAGAAAAACTAATACAATTTAATTGATATGAAATGTTTTTTAGGAAGAAAAAAAGTTTTTTAGAATTGAAAAAAAATTCCTGGGGGTTACAAATTAAAATCACAATGTAGGATTCCAATTTATCCCACACAGCGTAAGTTCCTATTTCCCACATACCTCGTCGCAATTAAAACGAACCAAAAAACTTTTAGGAATCAGTCAGTTCTTAGATTTGGAACTTTATTGCGTATTTATGAACATGACAAAATAATCAAAAATTCATTTTATCCAAGGCCAGAGGAAATTTAGAAGATAAACGTTGTTTTCAGCCTGTTTTCGCATGAGTAAATTGCTTTATTACAATGTTACATAACAAGTTAAATGATTATTTTTCCATAAAACAAGAAGATAATATGAGTTATTGAAAAGCATTTTTGTTTGAGAATTAAAGTTTCCTCTGTTTAATTTCTCAGTTTCTTTCTCTCTTTTTCAATGATTTCCCGTCTCGCAAAAATACAGTCTAATCCTCAAACAAAATATGCTCTTTATGTTTCCGTTTCACTTGGTTATTAAAGTACTTAACATTGAATGCCAAAGTGAAGACAAAATGTCGTCTTTTACGAACAAGGCGTGACGTCAACTGTCTGGTCGCCTGGACTAAGTGTATTATTGATAAAACATTTCTGACAACGTGAAACAACATAAAGTGTTTTCCATTTCCTATTGTCTGGCAGTCAAGCCGACTCCAGAAATTATAGTGTATAAACTAACACTCCACACGTTAGTTCGAAACTAAGAGAATACGTGAACAAGCCTTTGGTAACCGCATTACAAACCCCTAGCTTCCCCCCAAAAAAGAACTGAAAAACTAGAATAAAGGTATAAAAATATAAATAAAAGTATTGTTATTCAAACTCTAAGTCGTAACTTCTAGTAAGTACACACACACAAAAACGTATAATTCTTCTAATCATTAAATGTAGTCAAAATCACCTAATTTAAAAGCTTGTGCAACTTGAACCGAACAGAGCTAAGGTTTACTGGCAGTTTGAAATGCGTTTAAATCATAAAATGGGCGTGGCAGTTACAAGAACGCACTACATCTCTTGGATGAGTCAAGGAAGAGGGTTGTTGTACAGAACTTTGGGATTGTCGAGACATATATTGAGTTTCACATATGTAGCGACCATTCTGCTGTATCTCATTTGAATTAACATGTTTTAATTTCGGTTCTCTCCACAATGGCCATTGTAAGGTTGTAAGGACAGCCATTGTAGAGAGGTGATCGTTGTACAGGGGTTACAATATAGAGTAAATGTATGGATCAGATCAATGGTGAGCACAAAAGATGCTGGCCATTGTAGAGAGGTGACCATTGTATAGAAGTTACAATATAAGGTAAATTGTATGGATCAGTGATGAGGACAGAAGATACTGGCTATTGTAAAGAAGTGGTCATTGTATAGAGGTTACATGCAATACAGTAAGTGTATAGATCGGCAAATCGATGGGACAGAAAATGCTAGTCGTTGTGGATAGGTGCTCGATCTCCAGCGATTTCAATGTATGTATGGATCAGACCCACGGCGATACTGGAGATTCCATTGTATTAATTAACAATGCATAATTCTATACGTCGAACGATTTGTGGCGCACATATGAAAGCTAAAACCAGATGATATAATCACCACGGCTGCTTTATCAAAAATTGTCAGGATCACGTTCAAAAACAGGATATGTCTTGCATCGATAACAGGGCTTTCAAAGCGAACCGTAACTAGGTGCAAATCAATAATACGGTATTACTATGATGGCTTAAAAAGATATAGTCACATCGCAAGCAAGTATTGAAATCACTGGCACTTTAAGAGCTTCGTCATTGGCTGTCATGTATGGTTCAATATACGATGGCAAATAACAGCTAGAGAAATTACTTACATATTGACTTTTTGACTGGGTGGATTATTGTGCTGAAGATTTTTTATCTTGTAACTTTAATTGAAATTTCACCTTTTTACTTTTATCTGCCAATATGTCACATATATTTGATTTCTAATCCAATGTTATTCGCTTTGATCCCTTTTTGGCTTGGTCCGTATCCACAAATTAAAGTTTTGGGATATTTCCAAGTGCGCCAAGTTTGGCTAGCTCGCCACCAAAATAAGATAACCATCTCTCAGACCCTCTCCACAACGGTCAGCATTTTCGGTTCCCGGCTGCCATCGATTTAATCCGTACGCTTGTTGTGGAAACCCTAAAACTGCTGATTCATACATGTTTACTGACTGCCAATAATACTATACATTAAAAACTGTTCTCACTACAATTGTCAGTGCTAGTGCAAACGTTTCGCAAGACCCGCTATAGCCTTGCCAAATTATAACTGCTCCCAAACAACATATCATAACTACTCACCCATCTTTGACGTCAGATGATGAATTTATTTGCATAGATTCCATTTATTTTTCCGTGCGTTTGTACTCTAATAGACACACAGATGACGTCAAATGCGGTGAGAACAAAAGGGTACGCGACGACGACGTCTCATGCGACGTAAAAATACGTTGAGAACAAAAACGGGTACGGCAAAGATGTGTGACCTGACTTGCAGCCCCTTCACCACCCCTAACAGTAGTATCCCTTCCCCACTCTAGACAGTCTTAATTGCTCAAGTTGTTATGAAATATATAGTCCATTTATAGCTAGTTCAAAATATAGGTTATCTCAGGAATCAAAAATATATTTATCAGCTAGCTGCGTCTACCTGAGTATTCAAATAAATGGACAAAGCGTGTTTTTTCTTCGTTTTGATGGATAGAAATCCTAATAAAAAGATACGTTTTCAAATTTATCAAAATGATGGAAGTAGTCTGAAGTCTATGAATTGAAATTTAGAAGTAACAGTTCAGTATCTTTCAGTTGTTGTTGTTTGGGAGCAGCTATTAGTACTGACGTACTGGCAGAACTTGTTTTTACAGGATTTTCAAAAACAATTTCATGAGCTAAATTCAAATTTAGCTCAGAAATGAGAACAAAGCCGTCCTTTGTGCGTTATAAGATTTAATTTACATTTTCCTTAAATACCCCGGCAAAACAGATGTTGGTGCTCTGAATGGCATTTTATTTTAAACAAAATAGTCTCTATCACGTAATTCACTAGCCAGTTCTCTCCAAGGTTGATAATTGAGTAACTGGCATAAAAGATTGTAAGGTTATGTATATTTTTTCGTTTAGTTTGTTTTTAGCAACTCCTAATCACCTTCGCCGCTTCTACGTAAATCAGCCACTTGAGTCTAGTACCAAGTGTCGTTGATCACGCATGCGCGCGCAATGACTAACAAGCAAGTTGTTATCCCAGTCAGGTAATGATCTACACCATATGAACAACCAGTTCAATCATTTTAATGCGATTCTAATGATACCAAAAAGAGGACAGGCGTGAAGGATAGCAATCTCGGTGCGAACTTTTTAAATAGCTCGAGTATATCCGTTTTGTGACGTATTTTTAAGCTTCATCAAGTTGTTTTCAATTTGAAAGACTGAGGGGACTTACGATTCATTTGTTCGCGGTTTAGTGGATGATTTCAAGACATGGTTCAGTCAGTTCCTCGCCTGGAAATTAAATCAAAACAATGGATGCTCGTCTGTGCCATTATCATTTAGTTTCTAAGCAAAATTTGGCTCCTAGTAATAGCACAAGATGGGCAAACTGTAGCAATACAACGACAGGTAACCATACAAACGGAATCGATGCTGAGTCCGACCAGATGAATTTAGGAAAGCCAACTCTGATGCTGGTAGCTGTATTTATAGCCCTCATGGGGAACTTCTTCATTATTTTTACGTACTCAAAGAACTTCAAAATGCGGACAATCACGAATACTCTAGTTGTAAACCTCTGTGCTGCGGATTTACTTTCGTCGATTTTCGACTTTCCATTTTGGTTGAGTTTGGCGCTTGGAACACCGATTTATCGGCAATTGACTCTTTGCCGCGTCCTTTTCTGCTTCGAGGATCTTTTTCACATAATTGCAATCCTAACGATGTGTGGAATAGCCGCGGATCGTTTTGTTACTCTGGTAAAAGGTCAAAGACGGCTTATGACTTATCGAAGAGCTCGTATTTTAATATTATGGTCATGGATTCAAGCTATTTTCTCAGCTGCTCCGTGGAGTTTAATCCGAGTTCTTCCTCCCCGAAGATGTCAAACTTTTCCACATATTTACGATCCTTCTACTGAAATTAAAACCTTTGATGTTTTCTTCAAAGTCGCCAATATTGTTCTTCCATTTTTTGGGTCATATTTTGTCTTCTATCGAATTGTCCAAGCCGTTAGAGGTCGCAGTAAGGTTAGCATTGATAATAATTACGTTTCACGGAACTACAGCGCCGAACGCTTTGCAGTGGACGCTTACAAGAGGTCGTCCAAAACTGCTATTATCCTTTTCTTTATGTTTCTCATATGTACGCTTCCATATCTGTGTGTAATCCTCTGGAGTATAATCACGTCTGGGAAGATTGGCTTTGACTTGGGATTTATCGTGTATTTTATCTTTGCACTCAAACGTTCACTCTTCCCTGCTATTTATATATTTCGTAACCGAGTTATATGGAACTATATACAAGAAACGTTAAGCTGCACAGCCTGTAGAGCGAGCGAAAATTCACGGCAACAAGATAACTTGTCCTACATGCCCCCCGACCAAACCACTTCGTGCTTTACAATTTTTGGTAGAAACTTTTATCGTACTCGTATTCATCCATCAGTTTTTGACGGCGAAAATAACTACTTTCCTAAAAACCTGGAAGTATGTTTCGTGTATAATGCAAATGGCAAAGAAGTTAAAGCGTCCGATCCACATTTTACGGATATTGCGAATGAGGGGACGAAAGAAGGAGAGAGGAAAATTATAGGACGCTATAGTTCAAGTTAGTAAATGCTTAGTAAAACAGAAGCGAGTTTTCGTGCCGCGAAACTGGATGTAATTTGATCAGTTGGATCTGCGATCAAAAATGAGTTTCTTGCTTTGTGTATTTGCTAACTTTGTTTGTCTTGTTGATTGGCAGCGATTGATTGCTGCTGAACTAACCAGTCATTATTCCATTTCAAGTCAACAAAAAAGAAAACTCGGCTATTAAAGCACGCTTCTGTGTTCCCAAATGAATTGGGGAGAAAGAGCAGTTTCAAGTGCCGAATTTTTTAATTATCAAAAAAAAATTCGGAACTTGAGACTGCTTTTACTTCCCAATTCATTTTCGATAATGAAAAATGCAAATGACAGTTGCCATGTGACGTTTGTTGAAATTAATGACTTGAAAATCGAAATAAAGTAAACTCAAGCACACATAAATACAACGCTCGTTTTGTTTTAGGTAAGTTAAAAGCCACACTAAAAATCCTGTTTGTTATTACGGACATTCGTAAGACATTCAGTCTGGTTTAGTACAACTTAAATTGAATGTGAAATATTATAACATGGCGTGTAACGGATATTTCAAATCATGCCAAGAACCTTTCTAGAGCTTGATGTTTTCTCAGCAAAGATAAATTTATCCTAATGGGTTTTAATATCAAGCCACTAGTAACCGAAGGATCTAATTGATTACGTCTTGTCTTATCTATAAGGAATTCCGAAAATTTGGAACAAGAAATATCGGCCACTCTCTTGTCTCTTTGAATGTCATCAATTTTTGGAAGCATTTCAAGTCGCCTAGGGCTCATTCAACTGTCAGTATACAGTTTTATCGTTGTTTGGAAATTGCAAAAGCCTTTACCGATAGAACAAATAACAAATTATGAATTTCTTATCTTGATCGAGGCGATATATTTCTTATCCACTCCCGAAAGCTTTGCGTGCGAAGTAATTCATTTTTGATCTAACGTAGCTCTATTAATCTGAGTAAATTAAACTAAATTATATGCGCAATTAGTCTATTTTAAATAAAGCCCCTTAAAGCTGGTTTACACATGATACTTGATTGAATAATATATCGACGACACCCACATGCAAAAAAGCTGGAAATAGCCTAGCACACCCGACAAAAAATGTTCTTTAAAATGTCTTTTTATAGTTCTTTCACTGGGTACATGATCCGTGATCTTCGAACAAAATGTTTTCATGATTCCTTAGAACTCAGAAGCTCCACTTTAAAGGATTTTCGGAAATTTTGTTTTACAAAAGCCTTCATTAAAGTACCTCCTATATTCAGCTTGCTTCCGTGGCTTTGTTTCTGTACATCAAAAGGTCAAGGCGGACAAAAATAAAAGACAATTACGCTCATCAAATATATTGAATAATCCCTTGCTTGTGGAAATGGCGAGGGTCTTTTTGTCTTTTTTGTCTTTTTTTGTCTTTTTTGTCTTTTTTTAGAAAAATAGAAAAACAAAGAATGAACTGATTAGGAGAAAAATGTGTTGGAATTAATTAAATTGAGATGAAAAGCAATTTTCTGGAAAGCGGACGCACCGGCCGCCGCCGGAAGAAGTTCACACTAAAACAGGTGAAATCACTAGAGCAACAAAAGCAGTAGGAGAAACAGAAAGGCTCAATATGAAAATCTCATTAAAAAAGAAAGAAAAAGAAACACAATATACGTATTGACGTCCATGGATATTTAAACTGAAATGACAAGTACAATTAACTGATTTATACAAAAGATGCACTCCATATTAAGGGGATCGACCTTTGCAACTGATTTCTACCACCCAGTTCACTCAAACCCCTTTAGCGCGCTAACTATTTATCTGATGTTTATAAAAGTATAAATTTTCTTGGAGCTAAAGCAATCTAGTTTTTAAATTCCGTAATTCCTATTCTTTATTTTTTAGCTGGGTTTTTCCGATATTTACATTGTGTCATGTTTTTAAATAGTTATGTTGCATTAGTACTTTATTCGACTGTTACAAAAGTTATTTGAATGAACGGAGCAATATTTTATCTTAAAAACCGTGTTTCAGTTTTTTGATATATTGCCTTGTTCTAAAGTTATTCAAATTTTAGTGCTTGAAACAGGCCAAAAACCGACTCATTCAACTTTGAGGTCAAATATTTTCGGAACAAAAGCCTTAATAAGAAATCTGCACGGTTTTTTAAATCCGATTTAAAAAAACCGGCAATTTTTCCTCTTTACAATAATGATATTGTTTGTTTTTTAAATGAATAAAATTCATATGCAAACGAAATTTTTTACAATGTCTATCTCAGAAAACTTAAAACACGCACATATAAAATAAAAGTTGAAAATCACAAACTAATACTTGATGAATTCCAAAAACCGACTACTTTTATTCAGCTTTAAGAAAGTGTATACTTTTGTATATATCAGACAAATAGCCAGGGTCCGGTTGTGCGAAAGACGATTAGCGTTAACCCAGGATTAAATCTGAAGAAAACCATTCATTTTAACCCAAGATTAGCGTTAATCAATCGCCCTTCAAACAGCCGGGCCCTGAGCACCATGCATGTGGGTTTTAGTAAGCATCGAGCACGAACGTCCCCTGATACCTTAGTAAGAAAGATAAAATAAAGAACGGTGTCAGTTTAACATTCCCTGGGCGGCGCTGTCGGTCTCACGGATTTTTGCCAAATTCAACTATTTGCTTGGGAAAAATACACTATCTTAGCCACAATGATATACTGATGAACTTGGATTTGCCGAATTTGTTTTGCTGCACTATATACTGACATAAGATGAGCTAAATAAATTTCGACATCTTTCACACTCTCAAGGTAGTTCATAATTTCCACGAAGTTCAAGGTCCTGGCCGCATCTAATTAACAGTCAGGGTCTTAAATAAAACAACTGAATGTGCGATTTGCAATTTGATTTCTTATACTGGCAACGGAATTTTAGCCGTGATTTTGTTGTTCAATGCATCATGTCGGGCAAAAATGATAGCAACGATGTCTCGCAACAAAAACGGTTGTAATTGTACAAAGTTAGCAAACAAACAAACAAACGAACAAACACGAACGAACGAATTAACGAACAAATAAACATGCTAACATACAAACAATTAAACAAACAAGCAAACATACAAGCAAACAAATAAACAAACAAGCAAGCAAGCAAGCAAACAAATAAAAACAATGTGCGCCGCATTTTGAATGATACAGCGTAATGATAGCCATCGCTTCAGTTTTTCTCTGAATTGAAAACTGATATCTTGCTGATATATAATTGCTTTAATTTGCCAGTGCGACTGAGGAATAAGTACAGTGTATATCGCGAGCTTATAAAATAGTATTGAAAAAATGCTTAATAATTACATTGGAAAATGATGGTTAACTTTCGCGTGTTTTCGCGATGGACGCTAAACCGTAGGCTAGCTTCGTCCCTATTCCACCTCCCCCCACCCCCCACTCCCACCGCCCTACCAAATCAATGTTCTATCTCCTTTCTCTCTCTTTCTCCTTTGTTAGGGACATTTCTCCCTACGTCCTAAAGCGTTCGTCGATCTGGTCTATTGGAAGCCCTGAGATGAGTAGCTAGGCTTCCACTCTCGACTAATTACTTCACAAAATAGCCAAATCATAAGTTTCGTTCCATGATAACATTTTCAAAATCCCCTTTTTATGAGGATCCTCTATTTACCTGATATCTTTGTAATTAAAAAAATACACACTTAAATAAATGCACTACCTGATCTCTTATCAATAGATCGTGAGGGTGTTGTCTTATCAATAATAGCGGTGCAGATTTCATAGTTGTCACGTAGTAGTGCCTGCGAAAATAAAAGGAGACTCAAAATGACATAATGATACTATTAAGATCGTATCGTGACACGTTCACAGATTGACACGATTTTCAAAGCCTGTAGCGGCCCTGGGGAAAGGGGGAGGGGGAAGGAAAATGCGAAGGGGGAGGGGGAAGGGAAGGGAAGGGGGAGGGGGAAGGGAAGGGAAGGGGAGAGCGGGAATAGGGAGAGGAGATAGGAAGGGCCTGGAACGAACCCCCAATTAAATTTTTGTTGACTAATTCTTCGTTCTTATACGAACTATTAAAATATACTGATTGGTCAAAAGCTATGAGACCTCAATCACTATGTCAAACGTGATGGAAACCAGAGATGACATTTATCAAGAAGATTGATAGTAATCTAATTATATACATGGCTGTAGGGCAGTTGAGAGAAAGGAGGAGAGGAATACCCAAGCAAATCAAGTAAAGATTGTGATCATGTGTTGCAATTATTTTACTCCCATTTTACTTTCATTTAATGACTAGCCAAAACACATAGCTTTCCCTTCATAAAACTTAAGGGTCTTGATTGGATGAAAATCGGTGTAACTGAGTTGGATTGAAAAATTATTATTCCAGGTGGGAATACTTAATGTAAAGTAATTCAACGATGAATATGGAGAACTTCCCTCGAATTAACAATAGAGTTGAATAGATACCATCATCGACTCCGAATTTAGATGTAAGGATATTAAATTCAACCATGTTTAACTCTCTTTCTTTTGAAAATGAGGTATATATAATTATAGCCAGATTTACACGAAAACCTTTTTACGTCACGTACTAATTTTGGCACGCGGTCCGATTATTTTGGGTACTGCACCCCTATCAGTCAGACAAACACATTTTCTGTTCACACGATCACAATTACTGGTGCCGTGCCAAAAATGATGGACCCTCGTGTCAGAATTAGGGGTGCCGTCATCATAATAGAGTAGAACTCTTTTCGCTTCTAAAAATCTGAAAAATAGGACTATTTATATATGATGGAAAATACAAGACGCATCTGAACTTGAATAAGATGCAAACTCTTAGTAAATACAATATGATACATGTTTGTCCAAAGACGCGAACAAAATACGAACACCTCAGAACGCTGTTTTTCAGTGCTAAGTGGCGTGGCACGTCTACTAAAAGTACCCTTTTTTCGCGTCTCAACCGTAAAATCGCGTCTACGATAAGATTTATTGTCGCTCGTATATAAATGGCCATAATGACTCATTAGATGATCTATTCTCGGAGAAAATGGTTTTGAAACGCTTAGTAATAGGTGCATAGATAACTTCACTGCTTCCTTTTAATTTCAAAGAAATTGCTCAATCTCAAGTTTCAGGTAATCATTATTGTAACATAAATTTGGTTGTTTTTTTGATTAAGCCATTAAAATGAATCACTTATCTGGCGGTAATGCACCAATATACCAAAGAAACAAACACCAGCCATCAATGTTTGGTATTGTGATGCAATATTGATACAGCTTTTCGGCTGATATTTTAGAGTAATTGTCTAACTGTCGGTGTGTAAGCGGAAATAGTGGCTTAGTAGGAATCATTAAGCGATGGAAAATTACAAAAAGACTTAAGAGAATATAGAGTGGTCGTCTAGTAGAGTACATTTCGTATGACTGAGATAACGGCACCACACGGTCACGGCACGGTTACGGCAGGAATTTCGAATGTTTTTACAGACATCACGGCAATGACACGGCCGCGGGACGGCGTGGTTCGTTTCACACTCAAAAGAAATCTGCTCTAGTAGTGGTGGTCACTCCAGGCGGTTACCTTACAAAGGAGGGGTGTGTGTTGGCGGGGAGAGGGGTGGGAGGGGAGGGGGAAAGTCGTTTCATAAAATTGCATGGAGATTCCATGCATTGAAGTTTTCTTTTAAGAGAGGGCAGTAGAACCTTCAATCCTATTGCCAAAATTGTTGTTACGATTGTTATTTCAAGCGCGTAATTAATGACCAAAGGATTCATGTTCCTCCCCACAGCCCTAATACAATGTTGGGGTAGAAAACATGGCACATGCGACTTCTGACACGCTTAACGCTTCCTCCTGGTTGCCAATGTAAAGGGGGTGAGAGGGACCGCCAAATACATGCACATAAAAAAGGTTAGATAGCAAAAGAAATGGTCAAAATGTTATCGTGCTTTTGGCAATTTTGGCAAGGATTGTCACTATCTTGATCAAAATCATAATAAACATTAGGGTAGATATAGCGGGAGAAGATAGAGGATGTTTATATTTTAGAAAAAACTTATCGATACACGTACATGCATTATAACGGAAGTTTGGCTCACATTCACTATTATTATATTACAGTCGGGTGTACGTGGTAAAGATGATTTATAAGGGTACGAGATTACGTACAATTGGGTAGGAATGAGGATCAATTCATTTTGTGTCATATACAGTGATATTCTGGCAAGAAGGTTGACCATTACATATATTCAATTAACAAAAGAAAACAGCCGCAGCTACTTATATTTATAAAATAATTGGTATATTACTCGCGCTTTGATTGGTCAAGAACTGTGTAATTGCAGTACACACGCATAGATGACGTCATTGAATCGTACGTGCGCTCTGATTAGTTGAAATGTATATATGGATATTATATAAAACAAATAGATTCCGTTTTTTTTCTAATAGGTGCACAGAAGACGTCAAAATGTGGCGAGGACAACAGTCACGCCACTCGACTTTATTTTGTGGAATATATTCTTTTATACTCTTGCCACAATTTGACGTCATCTGTGCATCTATTAGAGTACAGACGCACGGAAAAAGAGGAATCTATTGTTAATTATAACAATTTCTAATTGAGTTTCCTTGTCTACAGCGAGTACAAGGCATTTACATCATTGTTAACCAGCGTGACGGCCCTAAGTGGAAGGGGATAGAAGAGAAAAGGAAGGGGGAACGAAGGAAGAACCTATCTCTCCTAAATGGCGCTGGCCATTCACCGCGGTCGTCAGGGTTCGAGTCCCAGCTCGGGCGCTGGATCATATGTGAACTGAGTTTGTTTGATGAGTTGTTCTCTACCATGCCACGAGTTTTTCCTCACTCAGTAAAAATCAACATGTGAGTTGATAGTTGTATGTAAAATATTGAAGTAGAGGTAGTGAGTGTGAGTGCCAGCAGCAGATGAAGAACCACGTATGTGGATATGCTGTCGTGGAAGGATTATTCATTTATTTATTTTATTTATATATTATTTATTTAACTAGTAGGTGCTTTACCGAGCTATCAAATCTGCCAGTAGGTGATAGCTTAAAAAACGATCCGAAAACAAACGTCATTTGCGCAAGTCAAACACATGGTGTCAGCATGCAAAGAGAAATGGACGTTACGTAAACATAATCACATCACATCACAGTTCCGACGTCAAAAACATAGCGGCGACCAAGACTTCCTGCATGCTATTAATCAACAGAGACAGGTGAACACAGAAATGGCCGAATCATTTCCTTGTCTGATCAAAGAAGCGGTAGCAACAGTCACTAATGAGAATGTCTTTCAAATCTTTCAGGGTCCCTGGTACTTTTGGAGTGAAACGTGATTGGGCTATTTCATTTCCCGTGAAACGTGATCTGAGTCAGTTTCATTATTCGTGATCATGATTCGATGTTTTTACATCCACCTTTAGTTTCACTAATTACGAAAAGTACACATTTTAGAGAAATGGCTGTGATGAGTTCGTTATTGGTACTTTTTACGTTAATAACAAATTTGCACTTAGAAACTGATTTATTAATTCGATATCGCAAACACGTTTACCACAGTCACGTTGGGACGGAATGACTCAATTTTGATTTTTTATTCGATTTCCACGTGAAACAAATATTGCTTTAAGCATAACTCGTGAGGGAAGAGTTTAGTTCGTGTGACGTAAATGACGATTATTTAGTCAGTTCAATAAATTCTTGAATAGATCAAGTTGCTGATGTTCATCCAAGATGGTTTTCGTGAAGTCTTGACCAGTTGCACCCCAGCAATAACATATCTTGATGATTCACCAATAATTAGCATTATATACATTTGACAACCAATTTTGTCTCCAAACTGGCGAAAGTAAAAATGTTAGCTTAATTGACGGAAACCCTTTTTTGTTGCGCGTATTGGATTCGGGAAATCTTTTTGTTAGCCTGCGGGGATTGGGTTTCCTGTGTTACGAAAAGCAGCAAGTGTTTTTAATCCCGCCGCACACGTTGAGAAACTGTGTGAGGAAACTGCCACGCAAGGGACTTTTCTCATTGTATGCTCGTTTACCTGCTCTGTTTTTGGTCTCGCGTAGCCAAAGTGCAACGTACGCTGCGAGAAATCGTCTGAGCTAAGTGCCTCGCGTGGCAGTTTCCTCACGCAGTTTCTCAACGTGTGCGGCGGGCTTTAGGTTTGCTGTGATACGAAAAGCAACCCCGTCTTTGATTACACAGGAAACCCAACTCTCTCTCCCTTTCTCTTGAAAGAAACACTTCCTACGTAGGCTATCTTTTTGCAAAACAAAGCGAAACAAAACGGAAAGGTGAAAAATCCCTCGGTAGCCCCACCCAGTGTATATCTTGTGTTCGAACGCTATACAACTAGAGCGCCCTTAGCAAGGAAATAGCACTAACAACTCATTTCAAAGGCAGATCAAATATTAGATCAAGGACATATGTAAGTAACCAACGCGAAGCAAGCGATAAGATCAGTAATGTTGTCAAACCATCAAATAAAGTATTAATTACAACTTCGCTTTTTCAAACGCAGTTATCTCGAATTGAAATCACACACAAACTCATTTCCCGCCTTATTTCTTTACGGCCATTGACACTGCGCGCCCTGGGTTTTGGGTTTGTGAAACAGGGAAAGAGAGTGGGAAAAGTGCATGAAACTCATGGTATATCTTATGTAAGAATGCTAACTATAGGGCATATTCTTATCCCCTTTGTCTAATATAAGGTTTGCCTTTGAAAACACATTAGGAGTTGTGTGAGAAATTAACCAACGCGAAGAAAGCGATAAGATAACTGAATTATCAAACCAGCAGTCAAAGTCTAAATAACAATTTCGCTTTTTCAAACTCGGTTATCTCAAACTGATTTGAAATCACAAACAAACTCGGCATTTCCCGCTTTGATGGATGAATGGCAATCTGTCGAAGACGAAGGGTCCAGGCTTGAAATTATGTCACTAAGCCACCTCTATTTTATAAGGTGTTATAGATTCAGTCCATATTCATTTACTTATGATATCTTTATATATAGACGCAGCCCAAATTAGTTCACTTGCTAGTCTCCTTTTTGTTTGTATTTCCCGCTGTGGTTTCTTTTCATTGATGACAGTTGTTTTATCAAGTTTTATCAGATACCCGTTATAAAGTCAATAATCTCACACAAAACTGTACAGCTGCAAGACATATTTGACGGCTACACCAAGTGTACCCTGCGAGCAGAGGCAATCTTCCTCACGCTTCTACGAAGAGCTCTCTCTCTCTCTCTCTCTCTCTCTCTCTCTCTCTCTCTCTCTCTCTCTCTCTCTCTCTCTCTCTCTCTCTCTCTCTCTCAGAAAAAAACAAAAAGAAAAACCCTGCCTCTGCTCGTAGGGTACACCAAGTGTGTCTCATTATAAATATTGTTTCTAGCCCCGACATATTTGTTAATTGTGCACAGTTTCAGAGCAAGGGTGCACGACTGACCGATGTCTGTTTTGCATGCATATCCTTATGAAA
This sequence comes from Telmatactis stephensoni, assembly GCA_029948255.1. Taxonomy (NCBI): domain Eukaryota; kingdom Metazoa; phylum Cnidaria; class Anthozoa; order Actiniaria; family Isophelliidae; genus Telmatactis; species Telmatactis stephensoni. The sequence continues at coordinate 650,071 of JALIZF010001775.1, forward strand.
AGTAGAAAAGCTGACGCCACAAACATCGGAAGTTCGTCGGCCTCTTCGGAGGACCAATTCGTGGCTCGCTCGGTGGTGCCGGCCGGGTCTAAGCACCTGTTTTTCGCTTGTCAGTGGATAGATTTCCTAAGATAAAACATGCAGCCTGTCTTGCTCCCGCCTTGTTCAGAGGAAACGAAAGCAAAAATCGACCAGCAATCCGCAGCGTTGGACGAATTTCGAGATCAGGGGTCAAGTGATTTTAGGTTAAAAATTCGAGATCAAACATTGAACTAATCAAGTACCTGTATTTTACACATCCCATTAGGGAGATTTATACAGTAACAAATTTAGAATTTGGATTTAGAATTTAGAACGAGAGCAACTAAAGAACCAAGTGAATACTCTTGGATTGTAAGATTGTAAAGCTTACCCCTGCGCTCCCCAACCTCCCCTGGAAGGCAGTTCAGTAGTCTAGCTTGTTGAAGTTCATCAGACGACATGATCGAGATGATCAGAAGTATAATAAATAATATCGAGCCCAAAGCAAACCGAAAAACCGAACTTTTCACGAATGGAAATATGTAGGAAATATGTAGGAAATTGCATTTTCCAATGATAGGAACTGGACAAAATGTTCGAGGGTGGCATGGTTGGCCGAGCGGTTAGAGCGCTGGCCTTTCACCGCTGTGGTCCGGGTTCGAGTTCGTTTTGGTGAGTTCGATTTCCGAACTTAATCGAACAAAATCGAACAAAATCACTCAAATTAGTTCGATTCAATTGTCGATTTTGTTCTGCGACTGAAAAAAAAGTGAATTCCGATGGCTTTTATATAATGACGAATCCGTTGAATCTTTCCGCCAATGGAAACTTGAAAGTAACATTCGACCCTTTGATGATGGCTTCGGGTATAGTTAGTTTAAACCCCAGGGGGGGACTCCGGGGGAGATTCCGATCGTAAATGGACGGGGATGCTCGTCGTACCTTTTAGGGGTCAAAATCTGCAATCTGGTACCTTTTAGGGTGTCTCAGACTTAAGTGGACTACCAGAGACATAGCTGGTACCTTTTAGGAACTGTTTTGGGGTAAATAAACTACCTAAAATAAGCATGAAAGGGACGATTTCGATGATCTGAATTGAATCTTCAAAGCACATCGATAACAAAGTGTTTCATTACTTTAATTTTTTATTGTTGTTTTTGAATTGGTACCTTTTAGGGGTAGAAATCAATTGTTGCCACTCCCACTCAGGTACCTTTTAGGGGTCATTTTTATTTCCGACGAGCATCCCCATCTTCTTATATATAGGAGTCCCCCCTCCCCACCGGTTTAAACATCTTGGATTTATAAAAACGCTGCTAACACAGGATGGTCTTCTTAAAGTTTCAAGTTTCAGAACGTGGGGATAAGAGTCGGTCCTAAACGTCGGGGGAGAGGAGGGGAGGGGAGGGGAGAATTGAAGAATCGTCCGATTACCGAACGTTCGATTTTGTTCGATTGCCACCACGTTTTGGTAAGTTCGATTATGTGCGATTGCCGAACTCAATCCAAATCAATCGAACGATTGAATTCGATTGAGTTCGATTACCGAACGTTCGATCAGCCATGCCGGGTTTTATGTGAACTTTAGCTCGCCAGCGAGCAGAGAGTCCCTTGCAGGGTAGCGTAGGTTGGAATTTTAAAACAACCACTTTCTTTATGTTTATCGGTTGTGTAATATAACGTATTTGCTCTTATAAAGAGTCAATAAAAGTGTCAATCATTTTTGTGTCCTTTACCCGTCATACCTATCGCGAACATACCCACAATGCAGTTCTGACAAGCAGACAAAGCCATCAGTCAGTCGGCTGAAACGTTAACGAAACGGCAAAGCGGTCCAGGTGAGAAATAAGTCAGAAATGTATGTGTCTTTCCCTTTTTGTTTTGTTTCAATTTAGCAAAACGTTAAACCTGATATTAACATTAGTTGCAGTTTAGCTATGAAATCAGGACTATTTAATATAATATTATAATCGATTTGTCAAGTAGCCCGCTCCTTGTTCACCGCCTCTCTATTGTTGTGTTCTTTGTGATTGTAATTAACAATCTACTAGTAATCTATTCATTATTTAATTTGTTTTACAGTCTCTATACATAAAATACCACCCGCAGCTTCATACTGACTGAATAACAAGGTTAGTGACGGTTGTTCATCGACAACAAGAAAGTTTATGTCTGGCAGACTGGAAAGAAGATATTGATAAGCTTTAGTAAAACTGTCACCGCGCCGGGTAAGCAAACTGTTGCATTGATTTTTCACAGTTCCATTTATTTTTAAGAACATCAGTTTATAAAGCATAATAAGTTTATTGTAATGTTCGGTTAGAAACACGTGGTTTTTTTGGCAAAGAAAAGATCATAAGTTTGGATTGAATATTGTTTATGAACTGTCTTGTGACAAAGCGGCTTGGCCAGACACCAAGTGACACAGGAAGCCCAAATTCTGTTAATTTTGTTGCCGTGAGAGGCCTGTGACCAGTATTGAAAATGCAAAACTGGGTCAGTATTTCATGTAAGCCCCCATGAAATGTCCTGACATTATTTGTTTTTAGCATACAAAAAATGAATGAACAATAATGTCAGGACATTTCATGGGGGCTTTCATGAAAAACTGACCGAAAACTGTCAGTTATTTGTTCAACCAGCATGTGCAACTGACAAAAATTGTTATCGAAAAAAACAATGAATAATGTAGTGATCAATAATCAGTCAATCAAACAACTTATTGCTTTAGTACTGGCATGACACTTCTAAACTTAAACCAAACCGTTTTTAAAATCAACTATTTAGTGATTTCGCTGATTGCACATGCTGGGTTTTTGTCATCATCATCATCATCATTATCATTAAGGCATGGCTAACTGGGCAATTTTTTGCTTGCATAGGAGACATGACTTTTTTACATCACCAACGTCATCACCTCATTTTTTTATGAAAACCAGTCCTTCATGTCACGCCACCTTTATCACTATCATTTGCTGCCAGCATTTGTTGCTCATGTAGCTACCACAATGTTGATTCCAAAATATTGCATCACTTGTGCAAGCCAAAAAATGCTTGTGTAGCCGTGGCTTTATCCAGGGACAGATTTAGGGGAGGGATGCAGGGAGTGCGCACACCCTCCTAAAACAACTTTGAGCCCTTTTTCTTCTTAACACTTTTCCAAAACATTTCCTGGATCCTCTACTGATAGTTTACAATTTCCATAAAGCCGCACCCTTCCTGGAGTATTATCCTGGATCTGCCACTGTTATCATTATTGCTGTAAGAGTGATTTTACTTAACCCATAGAGTACATAAATTGTCATTATTCTATAATAATAATTCTCAAAGTATAAAAAGGAAATTCTGGCAGCAAAGGTCAAAATTAAGTGTTTACTAGGTTCAAAAGGTGATTATAGCACTAATCCAGGGCAGAGATGAATAATTTTCTTAAGATTTTTCCTGGGCTAGTGTTGATTTCCTTTTGATCAATATTATTGGGCTCATAAAGTCACTATGTCCAAAGAGTACAGCCCTTAAATCAGTTTGCCTCAAAAGGGATGAATGAAACTAAAAAACCTTTGCCAGCCACAAGGAGAATCATACACATGTGGGCACTGATAATAGTCAATGACAGGAATAACTGGTAAAGAGTGTATCCTGTACAGAAGAAGTGCAAGGTGTTTTGCACACTTGCTAATTTATATATTGAATCAAATTCTCTTGGGAGCTACTTTCTAAAGGTATACAGCATCATGATCTTCCTCTATCAGCAAGATATTTGACAGACAGGATTTGTCCAATAATTTGTTTAGGAATTGATTGCATGATGTTTTACTAAAAATTCTCAATCGTGAGATGCTTTTGTGACCAAGCCTTCCTTGTCCTCCTGGAAAGGTCAGTGCTTAGGAAGATAGGAATCAGCAATGTTAGGATATATATTGACACAGGGGTGGATTTAGGGGAGGGGTGCAGGGGGTACACACCCCCTTTTGAAGCGACTTTGAGTTCTCAATAGTTTTCCAAAATATCTTCTTGGCAGTTTCCAATTTATATGATGGTGCACCGCATCCTGAAGATGTGCAGTATTGTGCCTCTTCTTAAAGATAATCTTGGATCTGCCCCTGTGACATCTTGTTGACTATGAAGAAAGTTGGTCATTTGTAGGAGTTTGATAGTAATTTTATTGAAGAACTTTCTTTTCATCCATCAAATGATGTAAATAATTTTAGTGCTTGCATGATAATAATACCGTAACAAAAATAAATACCTAGTTTTGATTACAATAGACTGATTCCATAAGTCGGTCCCAGTTCGCTCTCTGACGAATTTTTTTTTCGCTCACAAAATCGTCAGAGAGCGAACTGGGACCGACTTATGGAATCAGTCTATGATTACAATGATTACATAGGTATTATTGTATCATCTTGAGTTCAATTTGGAATTCAATAGGTCAAAGCTTTCATAATTGTAAAAGCTTTTAGGTGAGTGCAATTTGAAAACTTTCAAAACATCACGTGTACCTATTTTTTTCCAATTGTACTCAATAAGATTGTACAATTTGTTATTTATAATACGCTTCTCAATTTAAATGATTAAAAAATTGTACTTGTCTTGACCAATCGGAATTGAGTGATACTCATGAGTGTATTATAAATGAATTAAACATTAGATGCAAAAATATAACAACCCTAAGACAGCTGATGTTAATCAACTAGTTGCTGATTAGTGGATACAAATCTTTATGAATCTTCTTGAATCTTTATCTTTATTTGCACTTAATCACAATATTTATAATTAAAGAATAAATATTGTACATTAATAATGTATTTATGAAAAGAATATATATAGACAAAATAAAAAGTCAGAGTTAATAAAAATGAGACCTGAATAATTATTAAGTGAGTAAAAATGAAGGATTACATCAGCAGATAGATATTGTTGTCATAGTGATGTGAATAAATAAAAAACTAATATGATAATAAGGAAAAGCTAAAAATGTATATATAGAACATGGTCATACAAAATGGTCATGCTTATTAAACATGAGACCTATAAATAAACATTATTGCCATGGTGATGTAAACAAATAAAAACAAGTCGTACATAAATGAAAACTATAAAACATAAAAACTCAAAACAACGACGACAACAACAACAACAACAACAACAATAAAAACCAGAGCTAAATATAGTTGCTATAACGATGTGAATAAATAAAAAGATGAATCAAAATTACGTTTCGTGACATTTCCATAGAGATATAAAAACAATATAATCATAGATAATCTATCTGATAACATGGCTCTTACTTTAATCCCTTAATCACCTATGGACTTCTTAACAAATATTACCTTTATAATTACATTACATGCAAGACAATCAACCTATGAACTAATTATATTCTAGAATACTCTCAACATTAATTTCCTAAAAACTTTTTCTGTGGTTGATTTGTTTTATTCAGAGCAGTTCAGCTAGCATGATATCTAAGTTTCATTCAGTCGTCAAAAATCGATAGATTTTACACGAAGTACTAAAGCCCATCCCCTCTCTCCCAGAAAATTCAGCGTGATAAATTTTTTATCTGAAGCCAGTCAGATGGTTTAAACAATTAGATTCAAATTTAAAATATCTTGTGACGTGGGTTTTCTCTTAATATGTATGTGAAAAAGTACTAGATAAAAAATAGTGTCAGCAAATCTCAAGTAGTTTTTGATGTCCATATGACAGTTATTTTGCATTCAAATAAAAATAGTGTTCAACATTTTCCTTCAAGTTCGGAAACGTTGCGTGTCAAAGTGGTTAGAATATCTTACATCTCTTAATAAGATTATGGAAACAGACCAGCGTCTCCTATCTAAGCATATCGTCTTGGCTTTTTTCAAAATTAGGTTCAGGAGAATATTAAATGTTTAAAAGCTAATAAACATTTACATGCAATGTGTTATCGTTTGAACGTATCGCAAAACTGAAAGTTCAAAAAATAGTCAACACGCACCCTCGTATGCTTAGAAATGTCAAACTGATCAATTTTTCAACTAGTTATTATCTCTTTCACATTCACAGGAATTACTTCGGGCTATTTGATGAAAAAGGGCGTTGGCCCAAATGAAATGAATTCTCATTAAAAATCGATCTCTTTTTCATTTCTGTGATCACTTTTTGTTCACCAAGGGTGGTCGGCCAATACAGGTTCGACTGCGTATTTTTCCATCTTTTATTTGCATGAAATGAATTTGCTAAGCCTTGAAGAGTTTTCGAGAGAAATTTTGTCAATAACGCGGTGCCTGAATACCAAAATGTCGGTCGCGTTCCAATTTGTATTAACAACATTTACGTCCACACTAATTCGGAATGTCAATTTGAAAACCGGCCATCTTTTAACTGTGGTATATGTCTCTACCGTAGGTTCCAGAGGCGGGATTTTTTCCCTGAAATGCTGATTTGGCGAGCGCTAAGGAAAACATCCCTCTGAAACCCTTAGTATTAGGCCTCATGATCATTGTCCTCACTAAAATAGCGTTTTCAGTTCTTTTGTTTATGAAAACATTTTGGTGCAGATAGCTAAAACGGAAAAGAAATAGAGATGCGTCGTTTTCAAATTATTTTGTAGTGCGGACGTCACTTTTGTCAACCAATATTTCCACTCCAGTTTAATGAACGTTTTCAAGTTACTGAACATATTGAAAGTGCTGTTATCTTTAAGTAACTCGAGAATTTATTATTCATTTTAGTTGACCTGATTTCAAAATTCGTGTCGCTTATTTTTCATTCCAGTTGACATCATTTCAAAATTCGTGTCGCTATATTTCATTTCAATTCTCGTTTCAAAATTTGTGTATAATTATTTTTTAAAGTTACACTTTTTAACGACTTAAAATATTCAAATGCTGCTATCTTTAGGGAAGTAACTCGAGACTTATTTTTCATTTCAATTCACCTCATTGCAAAATTTGTATAATCATTCAATTACTATTTTTACTCCAATTTTGCCGGCACAAAAACTGTAAATTTACATGGATTTTATCTGAAGGGCGGTACGTGTTACTTCAGAAGGTCGAATGCCGACCGATTAGGCCTTAATTCAAAATTTGAACTCAATATTCAATTAGAAAAGATAATCTCTATAGTTATTTTTTCTCAACGAGGGGTTGTGCCCATCGTTGGGAAGGGCGTAGGGTACCTTGTTCCTGCCAGGTAATATCGGCGATGTTTAGGAGCTTTTTGTTGATGCCGATTCTTGGTGTGAGATGAAGCTAACTCCTATCAAGCGATCTCATGCGATAGATTAGTTAATTGATGTCTTGCTGCTTGGTGATTTTGGTTTTAATCTGTGGCCGGAAGAAATATGTTTTCAAGCACGAGATGATCATTAAAAACACAACACTAGGCTCTTTGAAAGTCACGAAATTGATGATTATGGAAGGGATATGAAAAATAAGCTTGGAAAGTTAGGACAAATATAAATAAAACTAGACGCAGTAAGGAAGACATTTTTAATATACAGAGAGAAGAAAAAATGAAGGGAAGAAAAATTGAAAAACGAAACAAAAAATATTAAAAAGTTAATCAAGGTTAAAATGTAAAAAGGACGCAGCTGAAAAAATTGAATATATGATAGGTAAATGACTAAATGAATGAAAACTGAAAACGAATGAACAGAGAAAGAAAGGAAAAAAGTCGAGAGAATAGAAATACATCATTATTCTGATAAAAGCCAAAACAAGTACCTTGCCAGCAGAGGCTATTTCCTCTAATGCTGAACCAGCGTTAGAAGAAATTGATATCCTTTACTCGCAGGATACGAAATGAGTATCCCTACAGAATATATAAACCCTGCATAAAACGCTGTTTAGATGTTTATCACCTGTTTCCATGACAACACTAAAAGTCATCGATTGGGTCAAAGACACCACTAAAGAGTGACTTCATAAGTGATGTGGTGCCCTATCGAAGCAGCACAAAATACTTGAACAGAACTTTCAAATTACGACGTTCGTTCTTAGTTCCAACAAGTAATTATCGGCTTTTATTGAATACTTGGATGTTTATAGGGTTTTTGTGGATATGAAAACGATGTTTTTAACAGTTTGTAACTGTAAATTTCATCACAGCAAAGCTCTCTCTTCTGACAAAGCTTTTTTCATCATTGAGTTGGATTAATTAGCGTTATGTTGGATTACGATTTAATACAGAGAGAGAGTAATTATTCCACCCAAGGGATCTGATCTTTGTACGCCGATATCCACCTTAAGCTGCTCGTAAACCTATTACAATGCTAATTATCTTAGCCTAAAGGAACTTGCTAAAGACAACAAAGATAATTAAAGAACATGCGCCCGTGTTTGTTTACTGCGCACATGCGTCGACTAGAGTAAACAGTTTGAATTATTTCAAAACATCACCATCTTCATCATCATCATTATTATTATGGTAATGTTATCAATTTATGTCGCTTGATTATGCGCTATTTAGATTTTTAATTATTAATCCATTAGTTTCTTAGAATCTTATGATTATTTCAAGTATCGAGCGCTCACGTACACGCATATGCGCGTCATTTATTTCTGGCTTATCAGAATTTAGAACGTCCATTGAAGGTTCCGGCTGCTGGTTAACGATGGCTTCTACGCTCAATTTGATTATCAAAGTATAAGTACAAAATGCCTTTGACAGAGAGCCAAGTCACGTCGCGTCAAATCCTTCCTCTTCAAAATCCTTAAGTCCTGTTAAGCACAGTAAAAGTGTTTTGTCAAGTAAATCTCTTGTTATTTGGTAATTTATTATTTACGTCTATATTATTGATAATAAAAGAATTCTGAATAGATCGAGAGTAGTGACGCGTAGAATACGTTTGTTTTTACCAACTGTCGTAAACCTTAATGAAAACAAAAAAAATTTGAATGTTTAGGAGTTTGAGGGTCTACTGTAGAAGTAAGAATCAAATTTAAACTGAATAACTGCATGTTGTAGCCATAACTTAGACGTTCCAGGCGAAAAACTTTATATTTCTTGGAATTTCGAATGTTTTGCATCATCGTCAGAGCAAACTGTAAGCCACCAAGCAGTGATAAATCAAATGTCTGGAGGGTTTGGTTTCTCGTGCAGTGATGGCTAGTACAGGGCCTTCAGAATTTGCATCAATTTGCGTCGAGACGTGGCAAGACTTTTAATACTTACAGCCTTGGTAGACAATTCTAATGAGAGCTTTGAAAAGTAATGGTTCATTACAGTGGATAATAAAGAATGCTAGAATACTAATATTAGAATATAGGCTAAATTAAAAAGGCCATTTAGATTTTATGGTCATTATATTTGTTTTTTTTTATATGCAGTTTTTATATATAGAAATTTGAATGATCGGATTACTGAGGTTAATGTCCAGATCGCATTGTCGCATTACAAGTTTACAAGTTTACTTATTTCACTAATTCACCAGTAAGATCATTGATAAGGATTTTGTACGTGCATTCTTTAACTTTAGTTAAAATTGCAACGGAGTGAACATTCCGGTACTTAATATTAGCCCCCAATCCATAATTGTTGTCAATAAAATGTAACACAAAGGCATTGTTTAATAGCCAGGTAATACTGGACCTATAGGTTGCCTCTTGATCCTCCCTTTTGCAGTCAAAGTAACCCGAAAGAAAGGCGATCAAAAAGGTTTTAGTACGAGGATTAGATCTTTTGACACAGATCAAAGTGACATGATCAAAGCTTCCATTCATGTGTAGAGTTATTGTTGAGGTTCAAAACTAATGGCTTCACTTATTCTATGGTAGGATAAAGACCTGTCAAACTGGTGTTATGTAGGAGGAGGTAATCTACCATGTTTCCTTAACATTCCAATTGATGACTCACAGGTTGAAACGAAAATTCTACGAGGGGATAATAATTTTTCGGCATGTATCTGAAGTGGATAATGTAAACGAAATTATGTCAATATTGACTGTATCGACTGCTGTCTAACCTTAGTATGTACGCACAATTCTAATTTTATCTTTCTCACAGGGGACCGCGCGCTCATTTCAAAAGCTGGTCGTCAAGAACCATTGTTATGATTTCTCTTCAAAGGAGTTTGACTATCAGTCAATCTTTAGCTAGACAATAACAAGTAGATACAGGACGAAGAATTGATTAAAACAACGAAATATCGTTCTGCAGAATGCACAAGTATTTTCAACAAACCACAACAAAGGGTCTCTCACTTGAAAATCCAAGTTTGGTTAATCAGAAAATCGATCGTTTTGCTGTGGAGTGTAATGATAACGAAGTACTCGAAAATCTGTCATCGTAGCCATCATTACGTATAAAACAAGAATATGGTAATTGGAATATTAGAGGCCGATCACTGCCAATATCACTTGTTTTGAGACAAGTGCAAAGACCATTAGTACGACTCAAAATAACCTACTAAAAGGACATATGTAGGATCATCATTTTTATATACGATCATAAAATTGTATTTTGACTACTCGTGTTTTGTAATGTTGTTTCTATGGTGCTTTTGGGTCTCTTAGGGCTTAGTATTGACGTGATTGCACGTATGTCTTTACGGCTGAAAGCCTACCGTCGCACAGTCGAGTGCGTCTTTTATCTTTGAGTCTATTTGTGTTACTCAAAATGCAATCAAAAGATCCTTGGCTGCAATCAAAAGTTTAGATTTGTTGGTTTTTTTTTATGCTGAATTGTATATCAACACACTTCAACATCTCTAGGATTTTGCTCCAGGCCCAAAAACACCTGATTCTTCGAGACTGATTGTCAATATTTAATATTTAATACTGATTTGAACCAATCACAAACTCTTGGGGCTCATACACTTTCTTGGACACAACGTCATAGTAGCTGGGCTGGAACGAACGAGTCTCGTTTGGCGTTGTTTTGCGCAGACTGTTTCCATATTGCATATTAATTTTGAATGTTGCAAGCAGCTTTCACTGCAGATTCGCTCGTTTTGCAATTCAGCTTTTTCAATGAATAATAAATTTGAACCAGATCTCAAAATGAACCCTATGTTTATAGTCTCATTTCCAAAATCCGGAAATTTGAAGAGTTTTCATCTTGGTTCAAATTTGACCAAATCTATTTCATGCCCAGGTGGGCATTGTAATCTGTGATGGCTCCCCACTGTTTAGGCTGTGCTAGTGTTTTGGGAGCTTTTTCCACGAATATTTGCATTTCTTGATTACATTCAGTACTTTTGAATTTCCAAGCGAGAATCAAAAGTAATTTCAAGTAAATATAAACCCCAATACTAGAGCAACTGAAATTTGTTGTGTTGAAGTAAAAACTATCTGCAGCTGAAGAATCTACTATGACTGCTTATCGAAGCTTTGTTTGCAGAGGTCATTAAATTTTCAACACATTCGAGTGCCCCAATAAACATTCATGTTATTTCGTTGTACTATCTTGCTTTAAAGGTCCCCTTTTAAGAATAGTTTTGTCCACCTTCTTGATAGCACAGCTCATGCTCTGTCTAAAGACCAACTAAGTTTACGTTTCCCAAGACTTAGAGATATTTATTTAACGGAAATTACTCGGTTAACCATGGAAAAACAACCATTTTGCTAACACGCAATCAACAAGATTCTACTAAACTTTCCAATCCTTTATTAAAACAACGTATTGAACACATGCAAATATCTGATGCACAATATATTTCTCGTGAGACAGAAAGCTCGTTGTGATGTGCTGAGTTGGTGGAAACAGTGTCACACCGTCAGCTAACAGCTTGAAGTTTTCTCTCTCACGAACCTAATATGGACTCTGTGCATAATTTTTGTCTTAGAAACCTTACACTCCTTGACGGGTATATATATATATATACTTTAATAGCAAAAAATAAAATTTACACTTTTAAATTCTTCTGTATAGTTCTTCGAATATAAGCATTATGTATTAGTCAGTGCATTTAAAATAAAAAATACTTCAAATTTTTGGATTCTTTGCTGCATTTACAGCAGATTATACAGAAAAGGTATTTAGATATCGACTTCATACGTAATATTAAAATAGTCCAACTATTGTGCAACGGAATATAGTATAGAAATTATGCCTACTTCATTGTACAAATATTGTATCTCATATATATATATTTTTATAAGCATAGAATTCAATGTGTATACAAAACTTATCATTACTTAAAATAGTTCACATAAATATAGCTATTGACTGGATTGTGTCGAAATATTAATGTAAAACTCTTTCTAAACGAGATTTCTGTTCTATAGATAGATATTTATTTTCAGTTGCTGCCAAAAAACTAATCCAGCTGCTAAATTTCGTAGATTTTGGTTTCGGCATGCAAAACCATGCCATTCTATATGAAGATAATTTGTTTTCACAATCCCAGTATAGAAGATTTCTTTTTTAACTTAGAATAGTAATTCTTATCTGAACTTTCACTAAATATTAAATTAAGCAACTTTGTCTGCATCCTAAATATTAATATCTTATATGACCTACTTGAGGCAAAACTATGAAAAGATTCATCTACTTAAATATAAGCAGATAGTCATAAATGGAGAACTTTGCAGCCCTCTCCTTGTTATTCGAAATTTTCTAAATTCCTAGATACTCTGATACATTAAATTATAGTGGAAATACCGTCAAGTTATCTTGTCTGCAAACTTATCGAGTCCACCTCATGAGAAGATACGCAGTACCTGGATGACTTGCTTTTGGCAGACTGGGCAAGCTGAATTTTCTTCACGAATCTTGTCTGCGCATTCCATGCAAAAAAGGTTGTGACCGCAGGGAACCAGAGCTGCAACCACCTCACTCTCGTAGCAAACGACACACTCCTTTTTCCTATCCTTAGGAACAGGCTGATTATTATTGGTCTCGCCATTCTCTGATGTTTTGGTTCCAATGACATCTACCACTGTTGTAGTAGAGGTAGTAGTTCCAATCACTCCTGCATTGCTTCCGTTTGCTAAGGATAACACCTCAGTATTAGCAGAGCTTGCACTTTGCGTAGTGAACGGTGTAAATGCTTGCAGAGCTGAATACGTGCCAGGTAAGGTCTCGCTCTTCAAGCGTCGTGGAGCATTTTGTGGGCTTGCAGGTCTGCCAATGGAATTCTGCAAGGTGGAACCGTTTATGCTGGAAGACCTGGAGAACGAGTTTGGCGCAATAGTAGACACTGGAGCCCAAATGGAAGGCGAAGGTGGTGTTGGAGCAGGATCAAAGCCACCAGATCCACTCGAGTTGTTATCAGAGCCAACATCTCGTTCAGTAGGAGAAGGAAAGTCGTTAAAAAAGAAACCATTAGGTGAGAAGGGGCTGTTGATTGGATTGAAGCCATCATTGATCTTGGTCGAACCATTGCCGTAGTAGAACGAATCGCTTGACTGAGAACGACCATGGCCTGAATCACGGAATGAAGAGAAGCTTGACTGTGAACCGCTTGAGTAGATGGAGCCATTACGAAACTCATTGAGCGAATTCAGTTCTCCGTTATGAAAAACACTGTCATCGTTGGCATCCATGACGCCTCCGGTCCGGTTGGAAATATGGTCGAGGATTTCATTACGAGCGCTGGCTACGTTATCAGCAGCCCCAGTTACTTCAAACACTGGCTCTTTATCTCTTGAAGGAGTGACGATATACGTATTGGTTTGTTGCTGGATGCGTTTGATGGTAGCTCCTTTTGGCCCAACAACAAGTCCAACTACTCGATATGGCACCCTTACGTATTCGGTAGTCTGGCCTGGAATGCCTGGAGACGGTGGACCAGGAGCAAGCGAATTGAGGCTATTATTTTTCCTCTGAGCACGGATTTGCGAAAAGTGCTCTGCTGCAGAAACGATCTCGCGTTTAGCCAGTGCAACGTCCTCTTTTCTGCCAGTAACGACAAAAACTGGATCTTCGCCACGTACGGGTGTCTTGATATATGTGTTCGTTTTTGCTCGTAGCGCTTTTATCTTGCAACCTGAGATCCAAAACACAAAAACATGTCAGAAACACGAGGCTGGTTGCACACTAGTTTGGCTAACAGAGCCTTAAGTTAATTCGATTACCGCTTAAGTGAGAGCACAGGAACTTAAAAACTACAAACCTTGCCGTCCAACGATCTCTGCTACATGTTCCGAGCTAGGAACAGGAACACACTCTGTAGTGTTCATACTCTTCTTGGAGGAGCGAATGTCGTCAAAAGAATTGGGAGTTGAGTCATCGTCGTTTGTAAGTCCTAACATTGAAAGTTCTAGAGCGATTTGAAATGCACGTTGATCTGCCTCCACTTGGACCGTGCTGGAGCGTTCCATGTCCAGAATTATTGAGCTAGGCATATGGGAAATCGAGTTCGTGAGCGCTGCGAGTTGCTCCTCAGATGTATACGCTAGTGGAGTGTTTGGATCGAAGAAAACACCGCTCCGATCCGTCTCTTTTTCCCGCAACTGAAGGCCGGATTGTACGTCATAGATTTTGACCCGAATTACAACCCATAATGTCTTACTCATTTGCAACATCTGGCACACGTGGTGTCGAGGCTGAATTGTGATTGGTTGATTTTAGCAGGAGGTGTTGTAGCTTGTCATTTTTCAAGACCGCCTCGTTAGCCGGCCGTCAACGTGTTGATTAGGAGAGTTTGGTGTCTCACGCCCCTAAATCTGCACTGAAATTCCATTTCCTCAACTACCATTAGCACTTCCTTTGAAAACCAATCTACGGAGACCTCGAAAGTGGACATACTTTTCAGAAGCATGGGATAATAGTATCAGTAAAGATAATGCACGTCGAAATTCGAGTTACATAGTCAGTCTGCGTATGCAAATTCCTTCAATAAGGTTTTGTCACTATGTATAATCACACCCAATATGTAAATGAGCTACGCTTTTGTTTATGATGAGTAATTCCATCTGCCAACAATACGGAAAGCGCCATCAAAATACTACCATCGTTACGATGTTGTGCTAGTTGGAAGAAGCCCTAACGAGCTGCCGTTATGTGTTGAGCTCGATGGAATATCCATCGAAAGACTTGCGAATCGAGCTTTGCATCTGCAGGTGTACGAGTCGCTATGTGCAAAGTCGGTTTACCCACACCAAACAATACTAGTATTTGTATGGATTCTTTTGAATCCCCTAGTGAGGGCAATTATATGCAATCTTTTGTAAATTTCTACTCGGCCCGATTCGATGAAATTAAGCCGTATTTTTCTCAAGTCATTTGAAGAAAGTTTTGAATAATGGAAGGCGTCACAGCCTGTCGATTTTCTTTGTGAGTGCAGTGCTATTAGGATTTGAAGCAAACTTGGTCCAAAGCCATGGAAGACGATCCAATTATGTTGATTTCAGGGTGTTAGTGTTTGTAAACGTATGGAAATTTATCACGTCTGAAAGAAACATGTCGAGGGATATGATTGAAAGTGTTCACTGCATGAAACAATTTCATATTATTCCTCACGATCTTGTTTAATGTTGCTGCCTGATTTCCTTGTGTGTAGATTTAAAAAGCTGTCCAGCCCAAGAGAGAAGAACATCTTTTATTAATGTAGAAACTTTCGTGCACGAATGTTATTTTTTCTCGAAATTGTTTGCCACAATTTTTTTTACGTTTCCAAAATTTGTTATCCTAGAACTTTCGATCGACGCGCTACGTTAATGACTCTTGATGGTGCTTGGAAATGAGATTGCTTTTTTTGGACTTACGCAATGAGTTCAGCTTCAAAACAAAAAGGCCCTTTTCTCTTTGCATTTGAATGAATGTCAATTTTTTCTACATGGAACCTGTATGCGCTGGTTCTTGGATTGTACACCAACACGTGGCTAATGCAAACAGCGTTGGGAAAATGCCTTTGTTACGTCTATGAAAAGGTACCAAGTACCAAAAGATACTTAACTAAACTTCGAATTCTTCGTCGTTCAAAAATTAGCCATCATTTTGAACTATGGAAAACTTTACAAAGAGTATGTTATCATCCTAAGACAATGTTTAAATCCATAGAGATAAATCCTTTATTCAAAGCATTGAGTTTCTACGTATGTTTAGTGATAAATACAGAGTACAGAATTAAATATATACATTTTTCGCACGTGTAGTTGCTGTGAGTGTCGGTGATTTACGGAAGTCACTACGATTTCTTGTTATTATCGTTATACCTTCGTAACTAGGTAGATAATATTCATACATCATAAGGACGTTTCCTAAGTATGTAAAACTTTAAAATACATATTCATAAGACTATTACCATGACCTTGGCTTGTTTGGTTTATATCGACGTAGTGACCATTCAGCAGACAGTTTTACTTAGGTCTAAATAATGGCGGGATCTGGTTGCTACGCGCCGAAAAACCCCCAGAAAACTCGAATCATAACAAATAAGATATCTTACAAACACGTCAGATTCAGTTTAATAGTCAGAGGGACACGTATTGGCGTCGGTACTTTTGCTTTTTACGTGGCTCTGCTAATATTTCGACTGACAATGCGATGTATATAAACTGTGATCATAAAATACTAACGATGGAGGCGTGAGGTTATAATAAATCCTTTAATAAAGTGTTGACAGTCGTGTATGGACTCATCTCTAGAGACTCCGTTCCCTCGGGATTCACAAACGCTGCTGAAATTCAGACAATGATTCAGGTTTTATATCGACTTCCTTTCCGACTCCAACAAATTAACTGAAGATCGAGTATCTTGCTATTAAAAGCAAGGTTAATTATTCACTACAATAAAATATTGCGTGATTTTATATTATAGTTCTGTCTGTTTTTAATTATCAATTAGCAAAAAATAGACTTATAATTTTAAAAACCCTACAGAGTATCTAAATTTTTTTCTTGTTCACATAAATATTCAGTACGTTTAGTATACGTTTTTTTTCCTTGACAATCTGTGTGAAAGTTCGTTGTGGTTTTTGGTTATAAATCTTTAAGGTCTGCGCGTTTGTGCCAAGATCATTAATCAGTGACATCATACGTGAGTTGACAGCCGCTCTCCTGACACTTGGAATAATTTGTGGTAGCCCTTGATTGTCTCAAAATATCCTTTGAATTTCTAAGTACACTTCTAAACCGGAACATCTTAAAGCTCGGAATATTACTGGGCTAAAATTGTCAACAAAGTTGAAAGAGGTCACATTCTGTCAGGAGCTGCAGTGTTGACATGTCTTCCATTCATTCATCCATTCTCCAGTGCCAAAATCTTGTTTAGCCATAAGCTGGAACAGTATTTATAAATACTGCTACAGAATGAATCGTTTCTACTTTAGATTCCTTGAGATACAGAATAATACGCGTTCCGTCCAACGGAAAGAGTTGTTTCGATCTTGAACAATATGCGAAAGAATGCTGACTTGTTTTGTCGAATTAATGACCTTGGGCTAGTGAGTGGATATATTCAGTCATGTTGAACGTGGAATCGTGCTTGAATGGCTTCAAGGGCCTATATTGTGTTGTAAAACATTGCCATTATTTTTAGAGTTTGAAGTCTGAACCCAAAGGTGAACAAAGTCCAATCTCTGCGCTACTTCGTTTTTCTCTTCAAATATTCTTTTTGCAGACGTATTCTTTTCAAGGCGTTTTTTACAGATCCGAGAGGTTTGATGGCTTGTCAAGAAGGATCCCCTTGTAATCTGTATTGTCGACTTCATGATAGCAATACTAATAGAGCTAACCGGTTCAGGAACCACCTATCGATCTAACAATGTAGATAAACCGCAGGGGTCACGAACCCAGTGTTGATATTTTGACGTTCCTCTTATTACAATCTCAAAACATCCTTGGCCGCATCACGCAACCTCTGAGGCTTCGTTCATGGCACGGCAGCATTTATTCTGTGCCCCACACGAAGGCTTTCCGTTTGAAAAGCTTAAAATGTTATGTGCATGTAATATGCTAAACCCTCCGGCTATGATGCGCCGGTATGACCCGAGAGGTACAACCGCAGGGTATTTGTACATACATATACAAATGGGCGTCGGTACAGCACACAAGCCCACGCAGCGAGCAACTTCCTTCCAATAATGTACGTTCTATTTCGGTGATAAACCATGCATATTTGATCACGAAAATCTACCAACGCGTACTCTCTTTATTCAATATAAAGTAATAATGCACTTTCTTTATTCTGAATATAAAGTAATAATGCACTGACGACTACGTGAGAAATAAAGGTGTGTTGATTGGCTTCCCTGCAGGTATTTACAAGAAACCATTCAAATAGAAGTAGGAATAATGATTGAATAATTTATTCATACAGAATAATGTAGAAATGAAAATATTGTGTGCTTGGGTATCGTAAAAGGTGAAACGAATGCAGTGTAAATGTTTGGTTAGTAAAGTACACATAAAATGATTGACGTCCTGGTGGCTAGTTGAAATTAAGAACATTTTTTGATATTAAATCGTTTTTTATATTAAACCTTTTTTAATATTAATCCGTTTTTGATATTAAACCATTTTTGATATTAAACCTATGAAGGTCTCTACGTTTGACAATTATTTGTATTGGCGTATTTAGTAATTGTGAAAAACAAAAAATACCCTCATATGTTTAAAATTATTGCACCTATAAAGGGTTTTACGATGGAGCATTAATTTTATTGGTTATGCAGGATGAAAAGCTAAATTTAGAAAAGACATTCAGTTATAAAAAGTAAAAACAGGAAAAATGGGAAGGGCAGAATGAAGGAAATATCTCTCTGAAAAAGGAAAAACGAGTCCTTGAAAACCCTGTTTTGAAATCCCCTTTTTGCAATAAAAAAATACGTTTCCTGAAATACGTTCAGGAAAACCGCAAGGGAAAAATTGAAGATCAAAGTGAAAAAATAAAAATAATAAGAAAAAAAAAATAAAATAAAAAAAGGGAGAAAGAGACAATACAGTTTCTTCCTACGTTTATTTTTTAACAGGTTATCAAGTTCGTTTCCGGACATATTGTTTAGTGTAAAATCTTAGCATGGTGTTAATTTCGATATGTACAGGTTAATGACATGTCGTATAGTATATCTTATATATGACTGTATGTCACGATGTATGAATGGTTACCACAGCAACCATAGTAACCATAGCAAGGAGTATTTAAGTATAGTATGTCTAGCTGTCTGGTCTGAGACCATCTTTTCTTTTCTTTTCTTTTATCTCTATTTGATTTTTTTTCACTCTTACATATAGATGGTAATACAATTAATTGTGCACAAGTGAAATGACAAATGTCCAATGTGTGTGACTAATAGATGTTCCTCCCCCCTCATTAAACTTAAATCATTATGATTCATTTTTAAGACAGGTAGCTTAAATCACTGGTTTATTTAGTAGGTGTGTTATTAAGAACTTAGTTAATGATATATAAATAGAAATTTAAGAAATTAGTTACTGTAGTACATTTAAACTATGACTGTTAAGCATTTAATAAGTAATTTAGTGACTGACAAATGAGTGAAGGATTTGTCATGACGTGAAAAAAATGCATAATAGGTTTATTATCGGCGTTTATGTGAATTCTTGATGAATGAAGAAATAGATGGACAGATAGTGGACGGACGGACGAACGGATGGATGGATGGATGGATGGATGGACGAACAGATGGATGCATGGACGAACGAACAGATGGATGGACGAACGGACGAACGGATGGATTAATGCACGAATGAATAACAGAGTGAACTTGGAATTAAGACATTCGTAGTTTGTAATTTTGTACTCGATAAATTTCAGTTGTACTCGATAGATTACAAGTAGTAAGTATCCTTGGTCAATCTTAGTAAAAGTCGTCATTTTCCCTCGAAAATCGCTGAACTATATTGCTGCTAAATCTGCTGGGACTACCGTTTTCAGGGTAATGCTACTATATTCCTGTGGCCTGATGGGCCTCATTAATGTCGTATTTCATATAGTTTAGGTTGTTGCGGGATTGCTGTTTTAAGAGTAATACTATTGTATTCCTGTTAAGAGACCATAATACTAAGAGAGCGAAGCTCGGTATTGATGTCGCGGCCACTATTTTTAGTAATTTCACCATCGCGCGCGCAAGGCTCTCAAACAGTAAAATTTGATTTTTGACGTGCGCTTGGACGGAACCGTTTGCTTTCGGCTTTTGAATTTTATTGTTTAAGTGCCTTGCGCGCGCGATGGCGAAATTACTAAAAATTGCCTTAGTCGCCGCGAACATCACAGACATCAATACTGAGTTTCGCTCTCTTAGTAATATGGTCTCTTGATTCCTGTGGCTTGATGGGCCTCATTAATGTCGTAAAACATACAGTTAATTTATGGTATGGTAGAGCTGTAGTCACAGATGGTTATTAGAACACAGCAACCAAAGGGCACCACATTCACTAGTATTCCGCTACTTATGACTATAATTGTGGTTATTAGAATACTGCACGCAAAGCGCAAGCACTTTCACGTTGCTACTGTAGTAACTTTCTACTTCACTTATAACTACGAAAACACATCTGCCCGGATTAACCGCAAACTACGCGTTAGTAACAGCACAGGTCAGTTTCTGTTAGTTTGGTTGCGCATGCTGTATCTTTATACCATCTGTGACCTGTAGCATACCGCATTGGCCTCCTCCAGACCTGTAGTAAGACAATTATAAACCCTATCAAGTCATAGTAGCTTTCTTATACCATGTGTGATCTCTACTATACCCGTGTACCTCCACCTATATCCATAGTACATAGTGAGACATTAGTAAACTCCTCTAGACCTGTAGTAAGACAATTATAAACCCTATCAAGTCATCATGAGTAGCTTTCTTATACCATGTGAGATCTCTACTATACCCGCGTACCTCCACCTATATCCATAGTACATAGTGAGACATTAGTAAACTCCTCTAGACCTGTAGTAAGACAATTATAAACCCTATCAAGTCATAGTAGCTTTCTTATACCATGTGTGATCTCTACTATACCCGTGTACCTCCACCTATATCCACAGTACATAGTAAGACATTAGTAAACTCCTCTAGACCTGTAGTAAGACAATTATAAACCCTATCAAGTCATAGTAGCTTTCTTATACCACGTGTGATCTCTACTATACCCGCGTACCTCCACCTATATCCACAGTACATAGTGAGACATTAGTAAACTCCTCTAGACCTGTAGTAAGACAATTATAAACCCTATCAAGTCATAGTAGCTTTCTTATACCATGTGTGATCTCTACTATACCCGCGTACCTCCACCTATATCCATAGTACATAGTAAGACATTAGTAAACTCCTCTAGACCTGTAGTAAGACAATTATAAACCCTATCAAGTCATAGTAGCTTTCTTATACCACGTGTGATCTCTACTATACCCGCGTACCTCCACCTATATCCACAGTACATAGTGAGACATTAGTAAACTCCTCTAGACCTGTAGTAATAATAATAATAATAATAATAATAATGTATTTATAAAGCGCAAATACAAATCTGTTCTAAGCGCTAATTAAATAAATATTGGTAACAAAAAACAATTACAAAGAATAAGCAAATTAGTAAGACATAGTAAGACATTCCTCTAGACCTGTAGTAAGACAATTATAAACCCTATCAAGTCATAGTAGCTTTCTTATACCACGTGTGATCTCTACTATACCCGCGTACCTCCACCTATATCCACAGTACATAGTGAGACATTAGTAAACTCCTCTAGACCTGTAGTAATAATAATAATAATAATAATAATAATAATGTATTTATAAAGCGCAAATACAAATCTGTTCTAAGCGCTAATTAAATAAATATTGGTAACAAAAAACAATTACAAAGAATAAGCAAATTAGTAAGACATAGTAAGACATTCGTAAACTCAGTTTAACCCCAGGTAGTGTCTATCATGTAGTTTGGTTGCTGTCTGTATTCTAATACAACAAATTTCGTATGAGTGTGAAACGTGCCGTGCCGTGACCGTGTCAGTGCCGTGTTGTCTATAAAAACATTCGAATTACTGCCGTAGGCATGCCGTGACCGTGACCGCGCCGTTTTGACAGCCATACGGAAACTGCTCTGACTGACCACCTTGCATCAAACCGCATGAGCTGTTTTGTAGTGTTTGTGGTGTAGTTTCAGGACGCTGTGTTATATTAACCACCTGTAACTCTCTATTATACCTCCCGTACCGGCCTCCTCCAGACCCATGCAGAGTGTACACTTATTTCAAAAAACGTTGTCGCGGTTCAGAACAACAAGCGTCAAGCCAAGACCGAAATGAATGCTGGTTTTTTCTATAATGTATTCAAATCAGACTCGTTTCTATTGAACTATGTACAAAATGTGAGCATTTTCAAGTCCTTGTTAGTATACCACACTCAATTCTTTTGTTAACAAGTCTGATTTGAATACATTATAATTATTAGCAGCACTCATTTCGGGCTTGCCTTGATGCTTGTTGCTTTGAACCATGACAACGTTTTTTGAAATAAGTGTATATAATAGTTATACAATGGTTTCGAGTGGATACCGTGGAATATCCCACGAGTCACTTGTATTTTCTAGTACACACACGAGCCTTTAGGCGAGTTGTATTTTATCCCACACATAGAAAATACCTCCAATTGCCGCAATGCCTCACTGGAAGAGACAGTTGAATACCGCCGAATATATAACGGCTTTCCTGCTTCCTGATTGGCTGTATTTTCTATGGTGTTGGATAAATATATGCAGCAAGACTTTGAAAATCTCTGCATCGAACCACATACATGAGCTAGGGTATTGTTTCTGGAATAA
This sequence comes from Telmatactis stephensoni, assembly GCA_029948255.1. NCBI lineage: Eukaryota > Metazoa > Cnidaria > Anthozoa > Actiniaria > Isophelliidae > Telmatactis > Telmatactis stephensoni. Next base: position 672,753 of record JALIZF010001775.1, read on the forward strand.
ACCGAAATCAACAAGGTTGGCGTTTTCAACTAAACTGTCACGTGACCGATATGTATTAATACACGTTTATCATGCGTTATGAAATGTAGTAGCTGCCAGTTGAGTCGAGTAGCTGCAGTGAGTGAGGAAAAACAATTCATCCCAGAAATCACAATATTCTCGAAAGACAAAAACAGTTTTCTCACTGTAATATTTACAGCCACGTGACAGATATAAAGTAGATTGCGTACGACTGTGAAAACGGCACGGTCACGATACGGTACGGTTACGGCAGGAATTTCGAATGTTTTTATAGACATTACGGCACTGACACACGGTCACTCTACCTTACAAAAACCGCCAACCTTGTTTGGTTGTTCAATTCTACTCGTCATCAGTGTGTTACGCGGCGTCTTTGAAAAACGCCGCAACAAATCATTAAAGACATCAAACTTTGTCGGTTTGTGCTCAATTTTTTTATTATTAAAGACAGCGTAAAATACTTCCTTTTCCCCCACGATTTGTGGCCGCGTTTATCGTTATTTTCTTACGAATAACTAATTGGAACTGATTTATAGTGATGCCGCGGCATTGATAGAATAAATTCTCGAAGACTATTTATGACGTCACTGTCAAACAAAAACCTCAAATTCATTGGTAGCGCTTAATCAAGGAAATGTATGAATTATCATGAGAAACTGCTGAGCTTCCACTTTCGTCCAGCTATGACCTTATTTCACCTTGTGAGAAATCTTGGGCAAGAACATATGGTTCCACTGCAGAGGTTTCTCAATGAGGATTCACTTACAGTACGCGGAAAGACAACATAACGGTCCACTTGGGAAATTCCTCAGTGTCAATTTATTGTTATTGAAATAGCTCTTTAACGGCCGTTTCGTCCTCTTCACGGGGTAGCGTTGTGGGAAGGTCTAGTAGAATTAGATTAATGTCTAGTTACACGTTAGAAGGAGTGTTAGGACTGTTTCAAACTGTTAGAGAAATTAAAGTGATGGCAATGTGTTATGGTGACCTTCAATTTACAGAATGTAATGACAAATTTTGAGCCTCATTTTCTTCCTTTACTTCCTAATGTCGGCACTTTTACATGTTTAAAGCAATCAGCCGAAGTTTGAAAAATAATTTTTTTTGAATTATTTAATAGTATTTGGGATAGAAAGAAGGAAATAAGAAGCACCGATGAGATAGAGAAAAGGTATGAATGCAAACGAGGAAGAAATCACAAAAATTAATGCCAATAACAAAAAGAAATGTTTAAAGAATGGAAACAGAGAGGAACGCCAAGTGAAAGGAACCCAAACAATCAACACAGATTAAACAGAATACGATAGAATTTTCCACTATCACCTGTCTGCATGTCCAAATTGTTGATGTAACGTTTATGGCGTGCTGGAGTATCTAAGAACACCAATAATAATGGTTTTGCTTTACCCCTACCGCGCCTCCTAAACACCTTTGCTATTACTCTATGTTATTACCCTGAACTCCAGCATTAACTGTAGGGGATTTCAATCTGACAACAAAGTGTGAACATTTTGCGCTTTCCTTTTTCTTGTCAATTCAATTAAAATAAAGCAAACATCGCGAAAATTCGAGAAATTTAATCAAAAGGAATAATCTTTTTACTAAGAAGCGGTCGGTGTTTGTATCTTCGTTGAAAAAACCAATGATGATTTCAGTCTGCCTAATTCTCTACCAAATAATTTTTGCCGGCTTTGGTGCAGCTTTTCAGTTCAAAAAGAACATGATATATTCTGCATTTTGCACCTGTTTTCCTCTGCAGATTGAATGATTGTTAGTTTGAATGACCGTTTGACTTCAACATGATTGCAACCGACATTTAAGTCTAAAGAATAACCCGTTGTGGATATATCGAGTATTGTTTCAATGATATGCTATTGGTACAAGATGGCAGCAGCTTTAGACATCAATAACTACTTCAGAGAGATAGGAAGATGGTGTGAAATTGTTTGCTATAATTCATTATTCTAATCCCATTAAAATTTACATTTTTGTAGTCAGCGAAGGTGTTATAACTTATTATTTTTTAAAAGCTTTTGTTTTTCTGTCTCCCGAACTTTTTTTCGATGTGAAATTCCAGTTTTGCGATAGTTGTGCTTTTATTATTTTATTGATATTTGTATTTCTGCTTTTAGATTGTGAAGATTTTCTTTTTTCTTTGTGTTCTTCCCAAAATTTAAACATTAAAACAGTTGATAATTTTATATATTTTCCTTTTCCTTTTGATTTTCAGTCGCCGAATTTTTTTTCTGTGCAATTATTTATTTGATCGATGTACGAACAGCTCATTAAATCTCGCAAGGGCGTTGCGAAACAAGTTGCACGACCATTGCAGCCAGTAACATAGTGCAGATTTCGTATGAGTGTGAAAAGGACCGCGCCGTGCCGTGACCGTGTCAGTGCCGTGTTTCCTATCAAAACATTCGAAAATTCTGCCGTAACCGCGCCGCGACCTTCATACTCATACGAAATCTGCACTACCCTGTATCGCTCAAAATCATTGAGAAAACGATTGCAGCAACGTTTTTCGTCGTTGCACCGTGTAACATCCTTGCAATGACTAGTGCAACTTGTTTTATTTGCAACGCTGTTGCGAGGCAACTTGCAGAAAACATTGTCTAAAAGCGCTTTACTGTTATACATTTCAGGAAGGAATAATTTCAGGATCCTCGGTTTCGTCGGCGAAGCATGCGCAATTGTACAGAAAACGAAACTGTATCTACTTCGCACGATTTATTTCTTCTTTCTATTAAAAAAATAATTGATCAGTTGGTCCAAATTCGGTTGAAACAGTTCAAGAAGGAATAATTTCAAGATCCTCAGTTTCGTCGACGAGCAATTGTACAGAAAACGAAACTGTATCTACTTTGCACGATTTATTTCTTCTTTCTATTAAAAAAATAATTGATCGGTTGGTTCAAATCGGGTTGAAACGTTTAGTTTGTTTTTCAGTGCTATTTCTCTTTACTGCAAAATGACTGTCATAGAAACATACACATTCATTATATGAGTCCAAATTGTCAATGGTATTCTTGACATCCATGCGTTGGCCAGATCGTTTCGTTGTCATTATTGCGTGCTAGTTTGAAGCGTTGAAAAAGCGCAGTGGTTCTTGTTAGCTATAAAATCACTAGGAATAGACAGACACATTTTCATCGCGTTGGCCCACTTATAGTGAACAAATACTTACGGAATGCTATACCTCGTCTTATGTTTACAGTCTGGATGTAGCACTCGCGGGCTTTTTCCCCTTCTTTCTTTCTGTCTTTCTTTCTTTCTTTCTCTCTCTCTCTCTCTCTCTCTCTCTCTCTCTCTCTCTTTCTTTCTTTCTTTCTCTTATCCTTTGTTTTCTTTTAACATTTTCGTTATTTCCTTTTCCTTTCTCTTTTTTCTGTCTTTATTCCTTCCTTCCATATGGGCAATTCCACGTTGCGGACGTGACTTTCAGAGGTTATACCTAGTGTAATAAATGGCTGTTCAACCCAGATAATGTTTTTCAAATCAAATGAAATTCATCCAATCAATACTCCTGGTTGTCCCTTTGATTTTAGCATAAAAACATTTTGGCTGACTTTTGAATATTAAGAGAAAAAATGTGTAAATGATGTGTTGCGGACATGACATGGAAAACAACCATGTTTGAAGTTACTCTTAAACAAAGCTAAAATCCTGTGAACTTGAAACTTTTCAAAAAAAGTGTTTATACTGTCTAAACTCTATACTAATTGCACTATATAAATCCAAAATGAAATAATTGATATTGCTCGTTTCTATGGATTTATTAGGAATACAGTTTGTTGCGGACATGACAATAAACTGTTGCGGACATGACATTTTTGGGAATGGTATTTCTATACCATCAAAACCCTCTCTATTTAGGTCTTTTGAGTAAACTAAGTTGGCTTATGCTTAGTTTCATTCTTCAGAGACACAATTAGGCTAATTTCATTCACAAATAAAGAATATTTTGCATCAAAAATATTTTCAAAGTTTACACAATTCCTTCACAGAAAAGGCCAATTTTTTAAGCAGATTTGTCAATTTCATCAATTGCCGACATTGAGGACTCCCCCTGATATAGGAATCATTCTTATCATCACCGACTTAATCTTTCTTAAATGCCTAACAATTTTTTTTCAATATTAAAATGCATTTTTGATGCAAACTAAGCATTTAATTGTTTTTGCTTTTTTCAACTCTCATGTGGAATAGCCCATATACATTTTTCTTTTTTACCTTGTTCCCTAAATCTTTCCTTTTTGATCATCCGAATATTTCTTTCCTACTTTCTGTCTTCCTTTCTTCTCTTCTCTTTTTTATTTCTTCCTCTCTACAGACAATCCTCTTTTCTTTGTTATCAATGAGTTGTGTATGCATACGCTTCGTTAAACTCTAGATCTCGAGTATTTCTGTGCATTGTTAAACGTATTATATTGACGTACAGTTAAACTGCTGGCAGTACAATATACCACTGAACGGTTTCGAGGGGGAGGGGGGAGTGTTAGAAGTGACAGCGACCTAAGCGACTGCAAAGTAGAGTAACAGGGTGCTATTTTCTCTGAATGGTACATGAAAGGGGGTACTATTTTCTTTGAAAGATGTACTGATTGAACATGTAAAAGTGCTACCTTTTCTCTCAAAATGGTACATAAAAAGGGTACTGAAGGCTTTCGATCTCAGGGCGGATTCTCTTGGAGCTAGTCAGGGTCAGTAGGGACTGTGTACTACCCTCAAGTAATAACCATTGTAAGTGATTCCACTTTTTCATTCAACCAAGAGTGGTCAATCTTGGCTGAATTCAAGTTACCTACTTTCCACAACTAGTTGTTATAGATTTGATTTTGTATGACTGAGGAAACGGCACCGCGCGGTCACGGCAGGAATTTCGATTGTTTTTGTAGACAGTACGGCACTGACACGGTTACGGCACGGCGCAGACCGTTTTACACACTCATATGAAATCTACTCTACAGGTTACGGATCCCCCTCGTTTTACGACGCAGAGAAATGGGGTGAGTAACAATTTACACTTGTACAGTTTTTCTATTTTTCTTCCCTCAAGTAACTATAAGCATTCGATAACTATTATCCTCTTCTAAACTTTATCAAGAGGAAATCACAACATCTCACGAGGTAAAACTTTTATCTTTAAGTGTCTTCACCCTATCAATTCCATCTTCATGTGATATTATTCTCTTTTGTACCAGCTCTTTGCCTCGATTCAGCTTGCAACGAAGCTTTATCAAACGCTTCAAAAAGATCCTTATGAAAAGAGAGACACACAAAAAAGCCTATCGAACAAAAAGACATTAATCAGACAAACGCCGCAGGATGTTTTGGATATCGTTTGCATACATTAAGCTTTGGAGAATGATATTGCACCGCGTGAATACAAGCTAAAAATGACTTTTTTGTGTTTGTTTTCACTTTAATTTAATATTTTTGACCTCGTTTTCTTTCCTTCAGTTTTCCTCGCTTATATTTCGTTTCATTTTCACCAATTGTGCCTAACCCTCTCAGAATAGTAATAAAAGGTGCAAATAGCGTTGGGTGCGAATTGGTGTCAAACGGCTACTCTTCCATACGACATATTATACAAATTTCACCTACACTACTAAGTGGCTAGTTATCTTTCGCTTTTTTGTCACGTTCTTCAACTTCTGGTCGTCCCCTACATACTATATTCTAGCAATGTCAATACCATAAATATTTATTTTCCAATATCATTTCATAGAGCTATCTTATTAAAAGACAACAGATGACGCCTAGCTCTCAAGCAGTTAGGTAGCCCCCCTTAAAGTTATCCGTCAGCAAAAATAGAGACCCATATTTTGTTGTGTCTTTATGATTAAATTTCTTTATTATTTAAGTCTTAATTATAATGTATTTATTTTGGAAAGGGATTAGCTATCAGTTTTTGTCGTTTTGTTTACTTTATAACAAGTTAATAGCTTTTTCAAAATGGTCTGAAGGACACCTGTAGTATAAATTAAGGGGGTATCGGAAAAGAGAACAGCTGGACAATATGGAGTTGTTTACCGTGTCTGGAATAAGAGCGGTCATCCTGATCAGTTATTAGAACGTTCATCGACGAAAACATTCAACTACCTAGTCCCTATCCATCTCCCCAAGTGACAAGCTGTTTTATGTCCTTTATCCGTAGTCACGCCACACAAAAGCCGTCTTATTCTCGAGATGAAAAGGCTTGAAGAATTGAAAGAATTGAAATAGAAATCGGAGATCTAGACAAGGAATGAATAAAAATATATACCACCGTATAAGAAGAGAATGCTTATGTTACTGACGTTTTGAGCGTTGGCCCTTCGTCGGATCATTTTTTACTTTGACGAAGTTCCAAGGCTCAAAACATCAGTAAGTTATCTCTCTTTTTATAAAGTGTTACAAGTTTCCATTCATCCCTTGTTATATTTTTATACACAGACCAAACTAGTTTACACACTGGTTTCGTTTGTAGATCTAGACAGTTCAGTGGAGCTGGAGGTTATGAGCATCCTTGCGGAAGCATGAGGGGCATTAAGGATATCGATCCATTTTCGCGCTCTTCCCGGAAGAGGAAAAAGCGTGGTTTCCAAGGAATGGGGTTAATGCCCTTAGGCGTTTACTCGGGCTACACATTCGATTGTATTAAAAACCAAGCTTGATACTGACTAAAGATAAAACAGCAAATTCCATCATCATCATCAATAATAATAACAGCAACAAAAATGAGTGGCTTAGGGCGAGCAGTTAAAATCGACGAATTTCACTGAAACTCATTCAGAGGTTAGAAGAAAGCATGAACAACATACTCTAGAAGTCTCGTGGAATTTTATTAAAATTAAGACAGAAATTTTGAGTGATATTGAGTGCCATACATTCTCTTATAAATAGCCACTAATAGTGAGCTTGGGCTACCTGTGAGAAAGACTTTGATCACCCACCACAATTTTCTGCGTTTTTTCTGCAATTTTGTGCAGCAATTAGATGGAAACCAAGATTATGTGACTGAGTGGAACTACGTTAGGAAGTAGCTATTTGATTGTAGTTGCTTAAACTCGGGCTTTAGACAAAATAGATATAAAAGTACGTTATTTGGAGATAAACGCAAATAATAATTGCATTAAATATTTACGATAATCATATGCATGCAAATATTTATATCTATTGAAATTTTAAATAGGTCCTGTCTGGAAATTTGGTAAATTTCAGCCCACAAGAATCATTTTATAAATAGCGCTTTCAGCTGGAAAAGGCGGGAAATCGACAGATAAGGTTCTCACGTTTCTATTTTTAAGTCTCTCATTTATATGTAATGGAAGATCAGTGGCATATGGAGACGAAATGAAAATGAATAAAATTTGGTAATTAAATTTAATGCCACGCTAATAATTTTAAAATTGCGTTTTCAGCTGGAAAAGGGGGGGGGGGAGGGAATCGACAGATTAGGTTTTCGTGTTTCTATTTTTAAGTCTCTCATTATGTAATGGAAGTCAGTGCCATATTGAGAGAAAATGAAAACGAGTAAAAGAAAAAAAGAAACATCTGTGTTGTCGACCCTTATTCATAATTACCATTATTGCCTTCAATATATTTCCAGATACAGTAGTTTATTTTTGTTTTTAGACTCAAAAACCCTTGAGTCTTTGTTTCCAAGAAAAGGAACTTATTGACGTTCATCTTCGATCTCGTTACACCACAGGTGGCCCAAAACAGCATTTCAGTTATTTTAATAAAATTTACCCATTGTTTGAAAACGCTAAAAATGAATCTAATCTTCCAATCAATTCAGGAGTATTAAGAAAGTTCAAAAATATCGACCAAAACAGCAGTAGCAGCTGTTTAACAATATGACAGGTGGACAAGGTTTCTTGTGTGGATAATACAAAACGTCGAACAAAGGACCTTTCACTCATTAAACCCTCCACTTCGCCACGTGTCCAGTATTTGCGTGCCTTTTAATGTCAATGAATAAACATGTTATTTGCGGGAAGTGGATAATTACAACAAAAATACACGAAAGGACACGTAAAGGACGTTGGCGTTCTGTGGCTCGAGATGTGTAAAAAAGAAGCTACCAGGTGATGAGTAAACTCCTTGAAAAACGCGTTCTCTAACAACAATATCAGCAGTCGAGAGAGAGAGACTAGGCACGAACCGGAAGTAAGTGGACGTTTCTAAGAATAACACAGACTAACAACGACTTCCCACGTGGTAGCAGAATATCGACAGGTACTGAGACACTATTTGATATTTTGGACGGGAAGACGTTTTGTAATTTAGTAATTGTCTTTTTCGTGGTAGATGATTGAAATACTAGCTGTTTCTGTGGCAATTGTAGAACGACAGGTTCTCTGACACCTTGAGGTTTAATGTCGCTTTTCAGACGGACTTCCTCGTGGAGGCAGGTTTCACTTTACAGCATGTACTTGGCATTTTATCCCTGGCAGTGAACTGATAATATCTGAATGTCATGACGTCTCTATAAAGCGTGTAAAGGTCTTTCTCATGGTAAAACTTCACCGTTGCAGTTCATGTCACTGTGGCATATCCCCTGGCGTATCCCCCGCAAAAACGGATAGTAAATGATCAACGTCGCTATAAAGCCTGTAAAGGTCTTTCTCTCATGCTAAAAAACTGATGATGTCTATATAAAGCTGTGTTCTTGTGCAATGATGCTTCACCGTTAAAATGCGGTCTATTTAACTGTGGAGAAGTTCAAGAGAAATGCAATCAGTGGTGGCCTACTTTGCAGACTATCATTATATAAAACGCTAGAATACAGTCTGCAACGCAGGTTAAATCAGTGACAGTAGTAGTAGTAGTTAGTTACGTAATGCCTTCTTGTACGAAGCAAATAAGAGTATAAAATAGGTCGAGTATATGGTGTTTGGGCTCCCTGTATTTTTGGAAGGGGGGGGGGGGGGGGGATTTCTTATCAACCAACCAACCTTCAAGTAAACCGAATGTTCTGTCATTCCTTGGTGAGAAAAAGCCAAGAAAGACTGAAAATTCATGCTAACCGTAAAACAACTTCAGTGAAATGTCTCTAAGAATGGCGTCCAGACTACTGCAGGTTGAGCGGTTACAAAGGTAAAACACTGATATACACCAATTTCCATACATTGGTTCAATGGTCACACAAAGCATCCAAGCGAGGCTTTGTGTGTACCCTGGAGCCTCGCTTCAGTGCTTTGTTTGTGACCACCGAACCGATGGTAATTTAGTTCCTTCAGCACAAAGCTAGTCGCCCAGTGCGCTTTACCAGATTAATTTGAGAGCGTTCACATGCATGCTGGCCTGCGTGGTCGGCTGAGTCGCCCTCCCTTCCCCCCTCCACTGGAGTCAGCTACGCACGCTCTCAGTCATTGGTTCTAAAAGTTCATCTAAAGTAACATCTTACCTTTCTCGTGTCGTAGTCTGTAGAACCAGTTTGTGTGCCATAAAGAGAACTTTGATGGGAACTAAGTGGAAGAAGGGTAAATCGAGGTGGGTTGGGGGCAAGAGGCATGATGTTATGCTGATCCTGCGATCCTGACGAAGGCCGTGACGTGACGCCAAAAGAATGATTGGAATGTTTGTCCAAACTGACCAAGATTCCAAAAAGAACCTTTGTTAAAGAGGAAAATAAAAATGAAAGTTAAAAAAACATTGGCTTGTAATCGTGTTACTTACTTAGTGCTTCTGTCTCAAAATGTTACAGAATTGGAACGACTGAACAATTCAGGGGTGGATTTAGGGGAGGGGTGCAGGGGTACATCCCCCCCCTTCTGAGACGACTTTTGGCCTTTTCCAAAGTATACTCTGGACATTTTCCGATTTCTGCATCCTTTCCTAAGGATAGAACCGCCCCTGCACATCAAGATTGTACAGAGGCGTTGCGACAAATGCAGCAATAAAATGGCGATATTGTGGGTTTGCGCTTCAAACTTGATTGTCATCAAAATTAACCTTTGTACACAAATTTAGCTATGACTCCGCTCAAGACAGCCATCTGCGCACCACTTTGCACGAAAAGAATCAAAATCACGACCTCTCTTCTTTTTCAAATAAACTTTGCCACTCACCCCACATCTTTGTAGTTGCCTGGTAAGATTTGTAGCCATGTAGGGAGAAAAGACATCTAGATCAAAAGGGTCTACAACTCCTTCAAAAGAGTCGATTACTGCTTCTCGACGAACAGAAAAACTCTCAGTAGACTCCTGCAAAGTAGAAAAGTGCATTATAAGATGGATCACTTGTACATGGAAAGGTATCATGTACACCACCTTACTATTCTCGAACGGAGGTAAGACGGATCACCTATGACTCGTAACAGTGTTAAGACTTTTAACGTGAAGTAGACAGCAAGAGGAGGGCGAGGGCGGCGTGGGACTTGGAGGTACTTGCAATAACTTAAGGGGTAAATTGTTGCGCCCTCGGAAACTTTCCTCCATTTTCAGTGAGAAAACGGTTTATAGATACCAGAGCTTAGACACTCCCCTTTTCAGAAGCTGTAGGCCACACTCAGAATTCAATATACTTCTTGAGGTCCGCCATTCGTCTTTGAAGGCCCGTAGCCGGAGCAAAATTTTCAACGAGTAAGACCATAGAGCAGTGGCTAGAAAATGCGATGATAACTCACGGTTTCACTTGGAGGAACGGAAATGCGAACAAGGAGGGGCAATAAGTGAGCCATGCAGCAAGGGAATTAATCAACTGCCTTGGTTGCCTCTATACTGGTTAAGGACCTCCTTTGATGGAGCAAATTTCGTACGCAAAGTGTGAAACGGTCCGCGCCGTGCCGTGACCGTGTCAGTGCCGTAACCGTGTTATGCCATGACGGTACCGTTTTCCCACTCATACGAAATCTACTCTATTCGCATTGTTGCTACTTACTTGTAAAGGTTCATCAGAACGTCCAGCAAAAATGGACATAACAAATTTGAAGTCGAATAAATACTGAAGTGAACGATTTTGTGGTAATGTAGACTCTTGTTCCTCAACTAGTCGTTCATATAATTGTAGCACACCATTAGACAGCGTGTCGATTAATTCTTGTAATAATTTCCTAGCAAAAAATATTGAAATTTCCCATTACTTTATTTTTGTAATATAACGATTAATTGTAACGATTTATCGGGTTAAGTAAAGGCCAGCACACACGATTTAACTTTTTTCTGCAACATTACGCGCAACACAGATACACCGTGTGTCCACCCCTGCAATGTTGCGCGCAACACAGTTACACCATGTGTCCACCCCTGCAATGTTGCGCGCAACACAGTTATACCGTGTATCCACCCCTGTAATGTTGCGCGCAACACAGTTACACCGTGTGTCCACCCCTGCAATGTTGCGCGCAATCGAGTAGAACTCGATCCTAATGCATGTAACATTGCAGGGTTGGACACACTGTGCAACTCTGCGTTGCGCCAAAAGTTGAAGAAAAAGTTGCATCGTTCGTCCGGGCCTTAACCGGAGACTTGAAGGCCTATGTATTTCCTTATGTGATTTCGAAGGAACCACCTGCTGCTTGTACTGACTAAGTGTAGTCCAGACTCGAACCGCGATGTCCTACAATAAGGACCGATGCGAAAGAAAGTGAACGAATTGGACATATGTTCAGGCGCTCACATGTGGGAGACGCTGCTATTTGTTGCAGTAATACTAACCTATCTAGGGTGTGTCCCCCAATGAGCAAGGATGGCACAGTTGGTAAGTGCGCGGCCTTCGGTGCGAGAGATCCCTAGTTCGATTTCTAGTCCTGACCTCGCATCCTTGTTTCGACTGCTTTCCTTTTCGTGTAGCTTTAAGTAGCTTTAAATACCCTTAAAACGGAGCACTGATTGAGAGAGGGGGTAAAATGAGCGCACCGTCGGCTTCCTAGAAGGTAGCTCAGCTAAAGCAACTACCGACGTTAAACAAGGTCCTTTACCTTTTACCTTTTAACGAATTGGACATATGTCCAGGCGCTCACATGTGGGAGACGCTGCTATTTGTTACAGTTATACTAACCTATCTAGGGCGTGTCCCCCAATGCGGTTCAATTCTTGACATATACTGAAGAGAAGCGATGTGACAAAAGATGATACCTGAAAGATAAACATGATGAAATAAAGATGGGATGCCATACATCTATCCGGCTTATGAAAGAAGTTGAAATGAAGACGCCTGGCTTCAGGAGAGCACATCCAAGAGGCTAAGATACTCCCGCCACGTGATGTGACGTATTGCACCGCATTTGGGCTATTTTTAGAGAACCATCCACTTGCGAGCGCTGAAAATGTTTAAATATTTGCTATATACTCGCTTTCAGTGCGCATAGCTCAAATGAGGGCTAACACGTCGCTGCGCTCACTCGTGAGATATTTTCAACACTCGAAGACAAAAATCGTATCTCCGCATGTCCATATGTAATATTCTCTGTATATCGCCTATAAAAAACGTCATTTGTTTTATACCTGCATTGGAACGCGAATTGTTGACTGAACTTTAGTTCCAGTTTCTGATTCTTCTTCAATTTTAAGTTCTTCCCAACTCTGTAAAAAGGAAAATAGTGAATGTTAGGTTTGGTTATGACAGTGTACTCAAGCAAACGAAGTTAATATGTCCTGTCCCTTTTGAAAGTGAAATGATTTGTGTGTTCTTCACATAGAAAAACCTTACCGTCATGGAGAACAGAGCCGATTCAGTTCCATCTTTTAGCAACGAATCCTCATAAGACTGTAAGAAGAGACTGCAGACCCAGTCTTTCCAAAGCCTGTTTAGAAGAGAAACAAAAACTGAGTGACTGTTGATCTTGGGAGTTTTAGCGTTACAATAGCCACTGGAGATGAATGGAGGGAACGAAGGGTTAGAAAGTGATGAAACGGCACATTTCTTGATTTTCTTCCCTCCATTCCCAGTTCTTTCACAGTCTGTAGACTGGGAAGAAAGGAAGAGGAGACAGCGGTTACAGTTGTCAATATTCTATGAATGACCGGGAAGGGAAACGAACCTGAATGCATCAAAATATCTTTTCTTTAGAAGTTTTGACAACTCATTTAACTTTGTATTGGTTTCTTGGTCAGCCTAAAATAAAAGAAACAACCAAACAAACAAACCTGCAGCATTAGTTCAGACAACATTATACAGTGCAATGCCTATTAAGCAGCCAACCCTCATTTAGCAACCAGTTATTAATATCACCCCCCATTAACGTTATTGATTAACTGGCCAACTCCTATGAGCAGCCACTTGCTCATTTCCCAAGGTTAACTTAATAGGGACTACACTGTATCAATAATAACAGATGATGACTCCTCCACACTGTACGGTACACATAATATTGATTGATAAGTGGTTGAGTGTAGAATAGCAAGATTTTATTTATGACAGATGACAAAGGACCCACCTTCCGCTTTGAAAGGCTTGGTTGCCTTGACAACCTAATGAATGATATATCACAACTTGAGAATTAATATATAACAAGCAATTTTTTAAAGGAATAGATTATGTTAGTTTTACCTTGGTGTGGATTGACGTGGGGTTGTAGTTTGGTCTGTCTCTTCAACACCTTTCATGACAAGTTTTAGTTGTGGACACTGATCAACCAGACAGGAACAGAAACGACCAACAAACAGAACCCTGAACCAAGAAAGCCAACAATTTAGGACAGTGATTAGTTGCAGTCAAGGCACTGTTACACAGTGCAACATTTTCTGAAACTTGTCTCAATGGCATTGCAAAACAAGTTGTACAAACCATTGCAGTGTACAATATACTCTGCATATCACAAAATCATAGCAAGAAAATGGTTGCAGCAACATTTTTCTGCACTGCTACTGTAACACTCCTGCAATGGTCCATGCAACTTGCTTTGCAATGCCATTTCAAGACAAGTTGCCAAAAAAAAAAAAAAATTAATCATGTAACAGAACCTTTACAATAACATTCAAATCTTCTGATCAAGGAGTTGTATGACACATTAGGTTGATAAACTGATTAACAACCTACATTATTATTGGACCCTAATAATTGCAAAAGGAGTCAATATTGCTAGCTGGATAATTTTTTATAAATAATTTGGTCTTACCTATCAATGTTAGTAGTCTCATAACGAGAAGTGGAAGAGTCCATTTTGTTTTTATGGTCAGACAGGGTCTTGTCCAAGTCATTTAGTAGGCTAAGTAAGGAAGAGAATGGGGATGATATTGATGACTTTTAGGTTGTTCATATTCAGTGTAATGATTAATCATGACATCCGACGATGATGACAAAAAAGAATCTTTATTTTAATGAGTATAGACATTATCACCAGTGACCCAGTAGTTTACATGATGACTCTCAATTAAGAATCCCAGCTGGCAAGGAGACAAACCAGTTGGCTATATCACAAGATTTCAAGAAACTGAATTTGAACCAGGGGTTGCCCAGAACAAATTCTGCCTCAGCTAGTGGCCAGAGTGGGGACTCGAATTCGGGACCACAGGATTGCAAGATCGATGCTCTGACCTCTTGACCATGCTGCCTCCTTACAGGTGACAAAGTGGTACATTACTGGTACATTAGCTTTTTGGGGTTACAACTGTTGGATTGTAGATGGTTATTATAAAGCAGATGATGATGATGATGATGATGATGATGATGATGATGCTAAGGAGGACAGTGATGATAGTATTTGCAGGTGGCAATCATAAATTTGTTATTGGCCAAGGTAAAGATGGCCTTGATAATACCAGATTTTATTTGCTTTTTTATTTGTCATAAAATTAATGATAGTTACCTATTAAATGCAGCAAAGCAAGTTTCTTGTAAGTAACTCTGGATCTCTTTAGCATCCAAATAACGATTAAATGGTTCCTTCTCCTCTTGTTTTTCTTTCATTCCTACAATGATCCCCAAGTCCTCTGCCCGTCCACTAACAGACATTCTATGTTTTTCTGAAGATTTGTCTACTTTTGTTTTTGATATAAAGTACTGTGCATCCTCTAGGGTTGCTTTGAGTCTCTCATTGATAGTAATACAGAGCCTGGTGAGAGAAGAATGGATTAGATAAAATAATTATTGGCTATATAATTATTGGTAAATGTGCAACAGGATCCAGTATTTAAGGGCCATGAAGTTTGGTAAATACATAGAAAACATGCATGTGCTGTCTGGAGATTCAGGGGCAGATCCAGGATTATCTTCAGGAGGGGGCACCTGCACCATGATACAAGTTGGAAACTGCCGAGAAGATATTTTGGAAAAATATTAAGAAAAAGGACTAAAGTCTTCTAAGGAGGGCGTGTGAAACCCCCTGCACCCCTCCCCTAAATCTGCCCCTGAGATTTAGAACAAGAGGAGAGTCAAGGGCAGCATGAGGCACACACTTCATAGAGCACAGCAAGGATTTTCTATTTCATTCATTTACAAAAAGTTTGAAAAAATTTGCATGTGTGTATGCTTTATGTTCTCATATGTAGTATAGAACATGATGCCCATGTCCTTTGGTGAATCAGAGCACTTGTGCTCTATTCTAGATTTATTTTGTGATAAGTCTTGGAGCAAGACTATTTGAATCACCTAACCATGCCATTGTTTCCCTGCACTAAAGTGAGGCAAAATGTTTATCTGCACCAAAGTGAGGCAAGAAGTTTATCTGTATATGATTAGCACTATTATGCCACATTTCTCCTGATTTCTTAATCATTCTACTGAGAACCCCTCAATATGGTAATAGAGAACAATCTGCATCGTACGGTAAGTGGTCGGCCACTTACCATTACCTTACCATTAAGGTTAATCTTATGGTTATCTTACCGTCACCTTACCGTTACCAGTATCGTCATCTTACCATTATCTTACGAACCACATTTTACTGTTACCTTAACGACCACTTATCGACCACTCACTATTACCTTACCAACCACTAGCCGTTATCTAAACCGACCACTTACCATAGAGGGTGCAGATTGTTCACTGTTACCCCTCAGTAAATATGTATACAGTACCTTTGAACAGCTGGTGTGCAACCCTTTGCCTTCAATGTCAGTCCTCCACCATCTTGTCCCTGTATTTTTGTCCCATTTGTTCCCCATAATGATGCAGGTGGAACATCATTGGCACTTTCATACCAGACATAATGAGATATATCTCGCTCACATGTAATGTTGATGTCACTGTTTTGATAATCTGAGATTTCTTCTTGTGATTGGATAATCATATTTTCACAGGATGAAATTGTGGCATCAAACATTCCATGCAGTATATCCTAACCCACAAAAGTCAAAAGTATTAACCAAGGGTTTTCAGTTATTTTTCAATTAGGAGGGTGGCTTCAAAAAATAGCTGCCTGTTTGTAAAAGTGAAATATGGAATCCATTGTAAAGAAGCCACTGATAAGAGGTAAGGTATCGTAAAGTAGATGGTGGTAAACCACTGGTAATTGCCTATCAATGAAACCTGGACATTGAACTAATTTGTACATGCAGTATTTTGTACTCATGAGATACAGTTAATTTTGTACAAATTGTCACTAAGTCTGTCTATTTCACTATTGTAGCTTATTTTGCAAGAGTGAACAATTGCCAGTGATCTGTTGTTGTTATTGTTGCTGTTTTGTTTTGTCGGTGAAGATGAATTAAGGTAATTAAAAGTGCTGAGGGGACATTTAATCACTAATATCCCGAAGAAGTCATGGTATTACTTTGTAATACCATGATCACCAAGGAAATAAACGAAATATACTTTGCTGTTTGTTCATCCAAAACTTGAAAATATTATACAGTTCTTTTACCAGTTGTGCGTAACCCTGTTCTCTGGGGACTTTCGAAAATAGATTTCTTTGTTATATACTTACAATGAACAAGTATTTATAGGTTGTTAATCAACTCGAAAGGTAAATTGTTTTCACTAAGCTTTCTTTGCTTCGTTTGCACATGCGCAAAATAGAATGAATAGCTCCCACATGCGTAAGAGTGTGTGCAGTGGTAAGAGGTATCGGTGCGTTAGAAAGTTTTAGAGTTTCGGAACAGCATGCAAAGCTGTCCCGATCGTCCCGATGATTGATATATGAGGGACTGTACCTCATGAATAGTAATGAGGGAAATTTAGTTCTAAATTACCCTCATTAATGATGTATGAGGGAAATTTAGTTCTAAATCTCCCTCATTTCTATTCAGGTAGGAGGGATGTTAGACATTAAACGTCCCTCTTGAAACAATGGATACCGAGGTGATCATGGTATTATATTACTTTAAAAGCACAGGGAGTGATTGCCCAATTCTCCCAAGCTAGGGGCTTGTGTATAAAGCATTTGAATCGTGTATCCTTGTTGTTGTTGTTTTATGGGTATTTGAAGCTAATTAAAGCTACAGTGTACACTGAATGGAAAGAAGTCAAAACGATGATGCAAGACCACTGGGAATTGAAGTCAGGACTTCTTGCATAGAAGGCATGCACTAACCAACTGTGCCATCCTTGCTTATAAACAACCACAGACTTCCAGCAATGGGGCTATTTGTTTGACTCACCTTTGCTCTATCAAGAAATAGCTGTCTCATAAACATGTCCCATAGAGACAGTTCATGATTGAGTACTTTGATACACAATTTATCCCATTCTAATTGTTGTTGGTCATCAGTCTGTGCTGAATCACACTTTAAGAGAAAATTATTAGGAAGACAATATAATAAGATAAATTTAGGTGATGTTACACGACCACTTCAACAATTATTGCTGCACTAAACTTATTGTATTGTATAAATATAGGCAATTGATTGATTGATTGATTGATTGATTGATTGATTGATGAGAGGCAAGAACAGGGTGTGTATTATTTGTACCTCTTTTAGTAGCTCCCACACAGCATCTCTGATAGATGAAAGTCCTTTGAGTGTTCCAATGTACTTGAGAAGTTTACTGACACCACTAGACACATCCTTCATACACCTAAACAACACAATCATTTTAATTAAATTTTGACATGTTCATTTTATGTACACTGTATGAAGATGTTTGGGTCCTATGGCAAACTATACTTATATACAGTAGCCACCTATGAATGCTATGCCTTTCAACCCCTTCATTGGATGTTCTGTAGTACATGTATTTATTATAAGTACTGGCCTCCCTTTAGGCCCTCTAATTGCTACAGGACATTGGAGACAAGTAAGAGCAGTACAGTGAAACCTGGTCAATATGGATACCATGGGGATGAGAAGGAGGTCCATATTAACTGGGTGTCCGTAATAAAACAAGTAATTTTATAGGAATTTTGGCCAGGACAGAATTACATGTCTGGGTGTCCATATAAACAGGGTGTTTGTAAGGCAGGGTTCTAATGTATTAATTAACTTACATTTTGATCCAGTCTTCACAGTTTCCTTGTATGTTGTGAAGGGGTATTGTAGCTGCAAATGCTCTCATGTGGGGTCTATATTCTAAATGACATGCAACAACAAGTTAGTACTCCCAGTAATACACTAGATGTTTTACAAAAGCATTATAAACACATATATTGCAATGTTACCTAGCACAGATTTAGGAAGATATCTTGCACTGGTGACCAGGTCAAAATCTGGACCGAACAAAGCTTCCAGAGCTGAAATACAAGTTACAAGTTTAATGGTATGGTATACACAACATCCATGGAACTGGTCTTCTTGAAAGTAAATCAGACAAAACAAGCTTGCTTGCAATTTGAACAAAGTAAGGGGTCCAAGAAATTTTGTTTTTACCTTCTTCATCACTGTTTGGATCTGAAACATCACGTTTGGTCACTTGGTGCAAAGTTTTGAACAATAAAGCAGGGTTGTCTAAAGAAAAGAAACCATTATAAACTACACATTCTTTAATATTACATAAATCAGGGTTCGTATGTCCAGAAAATTCAAAAAATCCAAAAAAACTCCAGGAGTTTTAAGGAGGATTTTCAGATAATTTCCTGGAGTTTTCTAGGACTTTTTCACTGGTTCACGCAAGCAAAATACATTTTGCATATTAACCTTTTTTACTGGCTGAGTTAAGGAATGTAAACAGTGCTTTTAGCAAACATATATGTACAATTGACCGAATCGAAATATGGCGGCAAATTTGAATAACTATTGTTCTCGACTGACTAGCCTCATGTTCACGTAGAAACACAAAAGCGTTTTCACATGAATGAGAGGCTAGTCAGTATAAAACAATAGTTATTCAAATTTACTGCCATATTTCGATTCGGTGTATAAACGTGCACTTATTCGTTTCTGTTTGCCAGGAGTTCTCCAGGAATTTATTAAAAAATCCAGGACTTTCAAGGACTTTCCAGGAAGAAGAACAAAAAATCCAGGATTTTCCAGGATTTCCAGGAGGCATATATACGAACCCTGATAAATGAACATCTATATGTGCAGCACAAGACTGTAGTTAGCTTAAAGCTCAAAAGTCTGTTTCTACTTATGAATGATATTAAATATTAAGCAAGTCTTGTAAGCTATTCTTACCTTTAATTTCATGGACTTCATCAACATTTTGAACATCACACACAAATAAACTGTGTATTTGATACAAGCTTGTTCTTATTACCCTGATTAGTTCACAGACTTGAGACCTGATACTTGTAGCTAAATGGTAATGTAAAACATCAGAAACAATGGTCAAACCTTCATTGACAGATTTCCAATCAATCCAAAAATAGTTTGCTGGCTGTAATTATGCCATACATTCATAATTATCTCTATAATGACAAGAATTACAAGTAACTGCTTGCTCCTATAAACTCCAATCCTATAAACTTTTAAAAGTGGTTATCTAAAATAAAACACTTATACATGTACTTACTTAAACTTACAAAATAATACTTGATTACTATATTCAATATACATGTGGATCGAATTGACCTACTATGTGGAATGGAATGTGTCGATGGTGGATCAAATGACTTTGGATCAAAATGACTGGGTATATATAAACCTATATTTCAAAAAAATGTTGTCGTATGAGAGCTCTCAAGCCCACGTGACTAGACTGAAAAGGAGTATGGGAAGTAGCAAGACTCCACTTCCTTAATTCCGCATTGGTATTGACTTTACATGTAGCATATCAGTAAGACAGTGAAGTTCTTTAGTGTATAAGGTCAGAGCAAGCTGAATTTGAGGAATCATGTGACTGTTTTTTTTTTGTGATTTTACAACTTTTGTAATTTGTTCCCATACTTTTTTGGGTGTGTCCCATAGGCTTGATACCAACAACGTTTATTGAAATAGGTGTATACCCCAGCTGTCAGCTGACAGCCTCACTGACAGTTGACCAGTAGTGTACATGTACTTGTAATTTTATACAGCTCCAATATCTTTTACTTACAATGTTGGCTAGGATGAAATATTTCTTGCAGAGTTGACTTCCTTGCAAGCAGAAACTCAGAAAATACTTGTCTTGGTGAACTTTCTTCAAGGAGAAGAATAGAGCAAAGTGCTTCTGCAATAGCCTGAAAGATATTAATTGCACATGGTTGGTTTTATCACTTTTGATGCATTAAATACAAAGTTTCTGAGCAATGTTATGTTGTAGAGTGATAGCAATAAACCTGTGAAATAACAATTGAATGTTAGTGTGTAATAGTGTAATAGACAAAAGAAAACAATGGAAATAAGGTCTACATACCTCATCTGTTTGAGTAGCATCTTTAAGGAGGGCTCTACTTCCCTGCAATTACAATTATTATATTATAATTTTAAATTAGATGCCTGAAATTACTTATGCCTGACTTGTAGGTACTGCAGGTTTGCAACTGAGATGGGTGTACAGATTCATTGGATATTGACATACATTGGCAGTAGTGGAACTTCCATTACCTGTATAATAGAACCTTTAAAATGACTGATTGCAGCCCACTGTCTTTGAAGAATTGGAAATGAAGACTAAAAGCAAATGGAAAAAACATTTATTAATTTTCATATAGGGTCTCATCAGCAAAGGTTGGCATTTCTGTCTTTTGCAGTGAATAATGCAGTAGCAAAGACGTCTAGCCCTTCAGACCATTACAAGTGGCTGATATCTGGATACTCCAGAGCATCCAATATCATTAGTATAGAAATCTGTAATAAATACATATATGTGTATTTTTGGGCTGATGATTGAGCCATATAATTTCACCAAATGTTTTCAGTTTATTGCTTGCCCATAAATCTACATCATTATACATGGAGAAACCAAATCTGTTAGTAATAAATAATAAAAGAAAATTCAGTAACTTACCAAGACTTTCGGAGCAGCACTAGACCCAGAGTTTAAATGCATGATGCTGACAATATGGTGTGACAAAAGATAAAGTTGTGTTGCTTTTAAATATTGATGCCTTTCAAGTGCACTCCAAACCTACAGAAAAAAATACATGAATAATCTGACAAATGAATGGAATTGTCACTTGGAAAGATATTAGTGTAGATGTACAGTTCTATGATCATAAATTTACAAGGAAAAAACGTAGACATGGTTTGATGAACATTGTAGTCCTTCGTCAACCATTCTGTTTGGGTTATTGAACAGCATTTGTGAGTATAAATGCACAATATTACCATACAACATCACTCACAACAAGAACCCCAGTAGGTCAATGTCTCATTTGTCTAACAGATACCAGTACTCAGGACATCACTGAGATTCAAATCCCTTCTACATCTTGTTTCTTTATTGTAAGCAAATTTACACTCATAGAACATCCACACTCAAGGTTATGATAATATTGTTTTTTACCCCATCTTTGAAAACAGATAATTATAAGATTAAGCTACAAGTTTACCTTTTCTGGAGTATCTACCAAAAGCTTCATTTGTGCAGCAAGGCTATAAAAGCCAGTCTTAATCTGAGGAGAGCTGCAATAAGTAATCAAAAAGAATAATTGTTCATGCAGTGTACAATGTTGTACTTTAATGTACAGTTAGTCAGACTTTGGAAATAACATGTACAAGTAAATGTATTCTTTGTGCATTTTCAAAAACATATAAACTACGAGTCAGCACTACAATGTTGGAAGTATTGGTTGCCATGACAAGGTGTATAACATCAATATACTTACATTGTTGGTGCTTTAACTGATGATGATCCACCAACACCATGGCATTTATGTGACTGATGTAAGTCTTTACATTGATGTTGAATGTCCTCAATAGAAACCTTGACCTAAGCAATAATGCCACATTAAAGGGGTACTTCAATGAAAATAAATTAACACTGGAAATGACTTGAAACTTAAAATATAACCTTTCTGTATGACTACCAATAATCACCAAAAGCAACGTTTTCTTTACATTCAAATGAGACAAATGGAAATTGTCATGACAAGTACATGTATCTTAGCATTTAAGTTGTGAGTAAATGACGTCATTTACTCAACCCTATTGTTCATTTAGACTTTATACCAAAGTTTTTCTTTGATATTGAGCTTGAAATGTAGATTTTTGGGTAGAGGGTAGCTAGTTATTTATTAACTACATTCATCTTCGGATAGAAATTTAGTTTCCAATTTCCATCAATTTTTATCCAAGTGGGCCTTTAATACAGGTAACCCTAGAACTGTGTCTGTGCCATGACGTCTATAAAAACACTCAAAATTCCTGATGAGTTACCTGTGCCATTTTCACAGTCTGAGTCATACATCTGTGACCATGCTGTTGTCACAGTCATACAATAATTGCAAAGTTAAACAGTTAAATTATTTAACTGTTCTATGTTGGCCACCAAAGGATTTATTTACCTTTTTGGTATACTCTTTCATCTCAGTAATTGTATCTGCTGCATCAATAAGGTCTCTGTATCTTTCTCTGTGAATGAGTAATGAAGTGAGGGAGAGTCAATTAGAAAGGGGAAGATGTAGTGAGGAATGGGAGTAACTTCAGAATACCCATCCACCATAATGTATTCTATAGTGGAACTCTTTGAAAACAATGCAAGCATACGAGCTTCTGTTATAGAAGCTTTGTATGCTTGCATTGTTTTCAAAGAGTTCCACTATAGAATATTTGTTATTCAAAAAAGTGGCCAGGTATCACAGGAAAAAATATGGTTTTTCACATTGGGAAAATGTTGGAAAATTTCACAATCTTGGAGAAAAAATGGGAAATCATGAACCCATTATTGGGAACCGAAGGGGAATTTTTTGAAATTTTTAACGTCCTTCTGAAACAAACCCAATAAAATCTCAATCTTGGAAAGTGACTGAGAGTGTTTTTTTTATCAATTCCCTTTTTTGTGCAATTAATGGGAATATTTATCCAGCTGAATCCCAGAGCTGGGAAAAGAATGGGAAACTGTTCATAACATAATCCCAAACAAGGGAAATAAATGGGAATGTGTTCCCAATTGAATCCTTAACTTGGGAAATGAAAGGGAATGTGTTCCCAATTGAATCCTTAACTTGGGAAATGAATGGGAACATTTTCCCAATTGATTCCTACCCAATGGAAAAGAATGGGAAACTGCTCATAACATAATCCCAAACAAGGGAAATAAATGGGAATGCGTTCCCAATTGAATCCTTAACTTGGGAAATGGATGGGGAACATTTTCCCAATTGATTCCTATCCAGTGGAAAAGAATGGGAAACTGTTCACAACATACTCCCAAACAAGGGAAATAAATGGGAATGTGTTCCCAATTGAATCCTTAACTTGGGAAATGGATGGGAACATTTTCCCAATTGACTCCTACGCAATGGAAAAGAATGGGAAACTGTTCACAACATACTCCCAAACAAGGGAAATAAATGGGAATGCGTTCCCAATTGAATCCTTAACTTGGGAAATGGATGGAGAACATTTTCCCAATTGATTCCTATCCAGTGGAAAAGAATGGAAAACTGTTCACAACATACTCCCAAACAAGGGAAATAAATGGGAATGTGTTCCCAATTGAATCCTTAACTTGGGAAATGGATGGGAACATTTTCCCAATTGACTCCTACCCAATGGAAAAGAATGGGAAACTGTTCACAACATAATCCCAAACAAGGGAAATAAATGGGAATGTGTTCCCAATTGAATCCTTAACTTGAGAAATGGATGGGAACATTTTCCCAATTGACTTCTACCCAATGGAATAGAATGGGAAACTGTTCACAACATACTCCCAAACAAGGGAAATAAATGGGAAAGTGTTCCCAATTGAATCCTTAACTTGGGAAATGGATGGGAACATTTTCCCAATTGACTCCTACCGAATGGAAAAGAATGGGAAACTGCTCACAACATAATCCCAAACAAGGGAAATAAATGGGAATGTGTTCCCAATTGAATCCTTAACTTGAGAAATGGATGGGAACATTTTCCCAATTGACTCCTACTCAATGGAATAGAATGGGAAACTGTTCACAACATACTCCCAAACAAGGGAAATAAATGGGAATGTGTTCCCAATTGAATCCTTAACTTGGGAAATGAAAAGGCTGCCAGAAATCTTGACAGTTGAAATTAGTTGTTGTTTGATTGACACACATAAAAAATACTTTCACCCAACCTGCTTTTTCTCATAAACCATTTTTGTGACAAAACCTGTTGATCTTTGCTGACTGTATATAATATAGATCAAGAATGGTCCTATTGGTCTTGTGGGCTTCCTGTGGGTGAGCCCTGTTCATTTTGGTCAGCAGTCTCGCGTTTTACTAGGTTTTGGCGGGAAAAGTTGAGTTTGGCGAGTTTGCACACAGTTCACTTGCAGAGCAAACAAAGGCTGCTAAATCAACACTTCTTTCTTCACTTTATGAGAGAAATGTTTGAAAATCACTTGAAAATGAAGGTAAGCTAGGATTTTTAAAAGGATTTTTAAATAATACAGGTGATATTGCCAATTCTATCTGAGTTTCATTTTGTTTCTGGTCTTTCTGCTGTTTGTGAGCGCTATATCACTTGACTGTTTGGGCATTTTAAAGACTAATGTTCAAGCTAAGTTAAGCTTATATCTTGTTTTAATTAGTACTTGATTATTGGAATTATGAGTTATGGTTTCCTCTTTAAATTTTTCTTTCAGGAAAAATGTAAATATTTAAGAAAATCTTCACTTGAACAAAATATGAAATCACTTTTCTCAGTGAAGCACAAATTATATGGCTTGACAGTGACACATACAGTTGGGTGTGATTATTAAAGGTAATTAAGCTGTCCAAACATCTTATTATTCCATTTTATTGTAGCTTCAAACCTCATCAAACCAAATTTCATATTCAATTCAGGTCAGACATCAATTATATAAGTTATATTGTTTCTTTCAAATCAGAAGCTGCCTTGAAAAGACCACAAGCTGCCCCAGAAGTCATTTTTGCTTAGCACAAGATATATGGGCTCAAAGAATGCAATATTAGCTGTAAAAGGCTAAAGAAGGAAAATGCCAGAGATTACTTCATTACAGATAAGAACTTACTCAGAGATGCAATATAATACATATATTGTTTTTTTTTAGTAAGCTTATATTTGTCATTTTTTGGAGGGTTTGCAAGCAATTGTGGTTTAGGCCATCGTCCTCCCCTCTGTCACATGCAATTAGCTTCACAGAGTAATAAATCAGAATCAGGATCAGGACTTGCAGCTTAATAATTCAATTTAAAAGTTATATATTATTACTATTATTGACAAAATCCTGCCAATTTTCTATATATACACCCAATAAAATTATTGCATGCAGAACTGAGTTGCAGTTTGGGCAAGAAAACTTAAACAATTTAAAAACAGTAGTTGAAATATATAGTTGACAAGTTGTTAATTGTTTGTAAAAATTATTCTAAATAAAGCTATGGATCTCAATGAAATCCTATCAAAATGTTTCAACTTGGGGTTAAATAAATATAGGATAAAAATATCCCTACATTGGGGGTAGATTGGAACAAAAGCCAGAATTTTGGGTTAAGTGTGGGATCATAATATCCCCATATTTGGGAGTAAAATGGGAACAAAATCCCAAGTTTGGGTTAGGTGTAGGATCATAATATCCCCATATTTGGGAGTAAAATGGGAACAAAATCCCAAGTTTGGGTTAGGTGTGGGATCATAATATCCCCATATTGGGGGTAAAATGGGAACAAAAATCCCAAGTTTGGGTTAGGTGTGGGATCATAATATCCCCATATTGGGGGTAAAATGGGAACAAAAATCCCAAGTTTGGGTTAGGTGTGGGATCATAATATCCCCATATTGGGGGTAAAATGGGAACAAAAATCCCAAGTTTGGGTTAGGTGTGGGATCATAATATCCCCATACTGGGGGTAAAATGGGAACAAAAATCCCAATTTTGTGTTAAATATGGGATCAAAATATCCCTCCACTGGGAATAACATTGCCCAAAATGTTCAAACTTCTGGGAAAATATTGGGATCAAAATATCCCCATATTGGGGATAAAAGAACAAAAAATTCCCATTTTGGGAGTAGATTGGGACCAAAATTTCCCAACATTGGAGATTGTATGGGATCAATAAATCCCAAACTTGGTTTTGGTAACACTTTCCCAATATTGTGTTTTTCACAATGATTACCCAAGGAAAACACAATATTTTACCAATTTAATCCCATGTTGGGAATCTTAAAAAATTTCCTGTGTATTCTGAAGTTAAGTGGAGGATAAAGAATTTATAATTAACACAAGATGAAAATAAATACATAATTATAAACCTTATGATATCATTAACAAACAGCTGAACTACAATCAATGCTAATAAGTTACTATCTTTAAATTTGTAAATTCCAATAACAACAACAACAACAACAACAACAACTACAAACAATACGTGATATGATTTGACGCTCATCCAGCTTGTACTAATTTGTAAGCTAAATATGGTGTATCTTCATATGTCAGGCTGCTAGAAGGATGTCGATATACAATTTGTACACATGATCACGAAAGTATATTTACATGTACACGTATTACATGTACATGCATGAACTCAAACCTACCCAACCATTTGTCGTAGTTCTTCCTTCTTCTTCTCAATATCTCCTCTGAAGAGCACAAACCATTCACATTAGATAGACATAGGTATATTTCCAATACATAAAATGGCACAAACCTCGTTTTATTCTCCAATACACGTATCTCCTCGATGGAATGATTGGAGAAAAGAGCGTCTGAATCGATCTCTGCATCCCAAGCAACTTAAAAATAATAAATAAAATACAATTCAACAAAAGAAAAATTACTTTAAACTCTATTCACGCTTTCTAGATTTATATAAAATATTTTTGCATAGTTTATTACTTGATTTAGACGATTTACTGCTGTCTTGACGTGGCGAAGAGGAAGAACTGCTGGGACTTCGTGGACTTCGAGGAGACGCCATATTGGATGACCAGCGGTAAGGCTTGCAGGCTCAAAATTATGACGTAACACAAAATACAAATTTCACGAGAAATGAAATGTGAAAGTGGCTGGTTACGATGTTAGTTTCTGAGGAAAAATAACGTTTGATGATGTGAAAACTACCAAAATACGAGATGGAGAGGCTGAGAGATTATCTGAAGTCGTTGTTTGGTATTCCCAAGGAGCCTTTAAGGCCAAACGAGCTCCCCAGGTAGAGATTTGTAATGATAGCATATCCCAGACAAACTGAATATTTTGCGATATCATATTTTGAATTTTCACTGTTCGTCAATAGAAACATCCAAGAGGATTTTCATCAAGAATTTGGTCATAACTTTAACTTTCCACAACATCCTCCTTCTGACTGGTCACCAAATATGGAATGGCATATTTTCCAGGAAGAAGTACCTCTAGACAACCATGATGATTTGATGTTCCATGGTGGACACCATGGTGGAGACATGTTTCGACAAATAGAAGAGATGTTTGAAAGTTTCTTTCAAGGGCTTCCATTTTCTCCTGATATCTGTAAGTTGGAGCTAACAGGATTTTTACCGTAGAAGTACATATGTATGATACAATTAAGAGATTGAAAGAAAATGGCATAAAACTTACTTTTTATAATATAGTTATGGCATGTTCCTGCATGAGGAATCACATTTTTATATTAGGCACCCCCCTCAAATAGATCATGCCCCCTCGATTAGCTAGACGCCCACACCAAGTCTGACATTCAACTGCCTAGAGGACATTTTTGAAGTTAAATTGTTATTGTTTGTACACTATAGTTCATGGGCCAAGAAATGGTATAGAGTCCCCACCAATGGATGATATTATGCCATCAAGTCCTGACGATCAACATCCTCCAGCAAATCCTGATGAACCTGGTTCTGTGAGGGATAGAATGCTGAAACAGCCAGACACAGACAAGCATCAAGTATGGATTATTTTGTACATTGCATGTTACTGGGATTCAAACTGTTGATGATTCTCATTAAGCCTTAAATGATGGTCAAACAATGACCCCCATGTGCTCTCCACCAGAGAATATTCTATTGAAAACTTGTCAATTACATTGAGATTGAAAATGAAACCCGGGAATACTATAAGTCAGATTAAGTACATGTACATTTATCTACATGTACCCTTCCTTCCCACTTTTACTCCCCAATTTCACCTGTTAATCTATTCATTAATCCATTTCTCTTCCTTCCTCTCCCTTTATTTCTTCTTTTTCGTTCCTTCATTCCTACCACCCATCCCATCCTTTCCTTCATCATTTGTTCATGCACATACCTGTCCATCTATTCAATAATCTTTCCATTCTTTCAGTTACTGTCAGTAATATTCCACATTTAATCAATTATTATAAGCCAATGAATATAATGTCATGTATTTTTGATTATACAGTACTGTAAAATTTTTGCTGATCAAAACATAGTGTTTACCATTATGAAAATCCCCAGCAACATAGCCTTTTTAGATTTTATATAAAGTACAGTGTTTGTCATTTCTGTTTTATACCCATGAAATTTACTATATATGTCTTTCTCTTATGACTGAAAGGGTGGTTTTGACTACCATGATCAAGGTCAGTCCTCACCTTTGCCAGAAAGTCCCCATTCTTGGGTAAGTGGATATGTAGTATGTAACTTTTAGTAATTACTGGATAGGGATAATAGTTAAATAAATCCAATAAATTTCATTTGCCTACCAGCAAAGGTTTTCTTACAAATTCACACTTTTCAAAAATTCATATTCTTGCAAGTATTGGATTTAATTCCTTCAAACTTCACTGTCTTGCTAATTTTACATGCTCTTTCCAGCTATGGTTTGTAATTCTTTTTCTGTTTTACAAAAAAATAGTCATTACTGACAGCAAAAATCATTGCATCATGACTGTATTTTTCCAACTTCAGTTAGAATTTTGTTTTTCTCTGATCTGTTGATTATCCTTGAGAGCAGAGCTTATTTCATATCAACCCATGATTAAATGAATTTACAATAAGCACCACCCCTGAAAATGATGGACAGATAAGAAAAGATAAAAACCTAATACATAATATTATATGGGTTACGATGCAATGATTTTTGTTGTAATTTGATGATTTTGATTTCCCCCAATAAGTATTAAACTCTTGGACTGCTAGAAGACTGGACATTGCAAATAAATTTTTTTATTTCTGCTTCAAATTTGTGAAATGTTTCAGTTTGGAGGGTTTTGGAAATCGCCATTTGAACATCCACGTCAGCATCCACAAGAGATAGTAGACAAAGGTGAATTATATTGTTTTAAATTCTCTTTTCAATAGACAACTACATGATATACTTCATGTATGACATGCAAGAGGAATCAAGACATGCATAAAGATCAGTCATTTGTAGCAAGGCCCAAAAACTATGAGCATTATGGACATAGCCTTATTCTCATTCCTTTGTATGTGAAATGTACAGAATATTGTATTTATTCACTCTGACTATTATCTATTTCTGCTGTTAAACTGATTCTTAAATAAAATTCACTTGTTTCCATCTGTGATTTGACAATTGTAAATTGCATTATTTAATTTATTTTTCAGACCTTGATAGTGAGCTTGAGAGTGGCAAAAAAAGCTTAGATGACATACTTTCTAACAAAGGAAGTCCCAAGTCTGATAGTTCTATGATGCCTAGATCATCATCATCATCACAGTCATATTCAAATGTAACAAAAATAGATTCTCACGGGGTAAGACAATTATTCCAGACACCTTCAGACTTAGTTGAATAGTCCAGATAGTCAAAAGTCCAGGTAGGGAGGGAGAAAGAAAGAAAACCATAACACAAAAAGTAATTCTCAGTTTCTATCATGTCTTAACAGAACACTGAAAGTAGAACAACAAGACGAGATTCAAGTGGACGAGAAGAGGTACAATGTGCAAGATACTATTAGTCACTACTGTGACACATACTGTTAGTAGCAATATTTCTTATCATGTGTGAATTATTGATAATTACAGGTAACAATTACCAGGAAAATAGGTAGCCAGGAACATACAGTTAAACATCGGAAAAATGAAGATGGTTCAGAAGAAACAGAGGAAAATGTAGTCAATATTGATCAAGGTAAAATTAAAAAATATAATTAAATACCTTTGATTACTCCAGAAGAGCACCCAAATTCGGACCCTGTCTTCTGAAACCAAAATGATGTACTATATAGTTTGTTTGAAAAAAGATGTATTTTGGAGAAATGCCTGCCGTGGATGAAAAAAGTAACTTAATAATATACCTTTTTTTCATTGGACCCTTTCACTTATTCATTTACTAAAGAGCAGTTTTACTTATGACTGTGAAAACAGCATGATATTGCCACAGCATAGTTATGGAAGGAATTTCAAATGTTATTATAGACAACACATCACAGACAAGTCACAGAGTGGTCCATTTCACTCATGACTGACTGTCCTGTTTTAGCCATCAACCCACCCATTTACTTACATCTGCTCATTTTCATTCATTTCTTTATTCATTTAATTCATTCATTCATTCCTTTATTTTGTAGATAAATTACCAGAATTTAATGAAAGATGGAAACAATCAAAAGAAGGTTAGTTGTTTAATTATATATAATGAAAGTTTAATCCTGACCAGTGATCTGATTTTGCTACTTATTTTAGGAGGAGGACGATGTTTTGTAGGAGATAAAAATGAGAAAATAGCACATAGTACATTCAAAAGTATCTTTCTTGTTCTTATAATAGAAATATGACTTTTCTTTTTTTACTTTTCTAGAGTCTCACCTAACACCTCAAGATAGAACTCCAATGAGCTCAATTTATGAACATATTATTGATCAGTTCTTTCCACGAAGGTGAAAAAAGTGACTACCATTTGAAAATAGTGAGAAACTGAAATTGAACTGAAAAGATTCTCAGACGTTTTCAGATAAGCAGTGATATTCATGAAACAAAAATGCCTTTCCTTTGATAATTGGACTTTATTTATAAGCAACAGTGTTACTCCTGGACCCAAGAAAATATTGTAAATTTTATCTTCAGCCAGGCAGAACTGTAAATATAGCCTCCTACACATCTGGCCTAAAACCTGATTAGTTGCAATTCAGCATTAACTGTGGTTTTCACAGAGTGAGAAACTTACCACCCCATACGGTGTCCATGTCAGTGATGTTAAATGTCTATAAAGCATTAGAAACTGCTGTAGCCATACCGTGTGGTAGCCTTAACAAGTAAGAAAACTGCTCTGATCCACATTAAACAAGTTTCAGGAACCAGAGTGCTCACTGGTATAAGTACCCTTCAAGCAGAATTTAGACTCTGCTTGCAGGGTATGGTATAAGAGACCTGTTTTTATTTTGTGATACAATTTACATGTATGTGAATGACTACCAAAATAAAAGAATTAAAATGCAGATGTTCATGTGTTTTATGAGGAAATCAGAGAAAAGATTTTGCTGATACTGCAGATGCGTTGAGGGTATAGAACAAAGGTGTAGAATAAAAGGCCCAGATACACAATGCAAAGTACATTTTCAGCAGCATACATGTCAGCAGAGTTGCACTGTGCCTCAACACCTGCAGTATTTCAGAAAATGTTGCAGTAGTAGTCTAACTAGATCCTAAACCTTCAAGCATTTTGCACATTGCTTGCAGCTGTTTGCAGGGAAGGACACAGTGCAACACTGTGTTAATTGCACGTGATATTGCTGGAAATGTTGCATTGTGGGTTTCCAGGCCTTTAATTTTTATGTACTATCAAATGAGCTGTTGGCCAACAGTGGCCTGATAGTCATAAGTTCATTTTGTTGCCAGGTATCATGAGAAACAAACTCAGAACAAATTTGGGGGTTGACATACTTAACACACAAACTTTGAACTGTTGCTGGACTTTCAGCAGATTGTCAACAGTACATGGTACCTAGCCTGATAAATTGTGTGCAAGTCCAATACTTGTGTGCAGGTCCTCCTGGCCCATGCTGCCTAAAATGCAAAGTTTCATCCAATGGATATAAATATTAACGCTGGCATTCTTAATATTGCTCCAAAATACTTAGTACCCGTCCTGTCAGATATTCGGGCTTCCTGTGTCAAAAACACAGGAACTCCATAATACTCACTTTTCGAGAAACAAAATGGCGGATCAGAAGTTCACTAGAAGCGGCTAAATACACGGGAAATGCAAAATTTAACGTGGTAAGTGAAATAAAAGTTGGTTGTATCTCTAAATTTTAGATTAAAACATTCAAGAGTATAAAGCTTGTTGTTTGGTTGAGCTTCACATCACTATTTGAGACTGATACTTAAACATCCCAACACAATCCAATCTGGGAATTGCACCCAGTCCCTCATGACGTTGCTGAAACAAACTGTCAAGTGTGCACTTCTACACCAACTAGATTTGGTGTGTGGGTTGTTGGTATCTTGTCTCGTCAGTAGTGATGTTTCGTTTGGACCGTTTTGATGTCTTCTTGGGAGAATGGAGATTTCTAGAAGTGCCATAAGACATTCAATGCAAAAAATGTAGAATCAAATCATACCATAAATTCTTCAGGAAAATAGCTGATAGCTCAAGATGCTGGTGGATATCTCTGCACCTTCTTTCAAAGTCTAAAAGATCTCTTACTGGATAATGTTTGAGGAACAAGTCAACTACTTTTGGGCTCCATTTGTGTGTAAAGATTTAATAAGGAATTAATGGGAATCTGTAATAGTTGCATTATTGACGTCTTCACCAGAAAAAGAAAATGAATTTCTAAAGAATTGAATGGCCTCCAACCTCCCCTTACAACCATTCCCTTTCCACTCAATATTATTTTCAATTGTTAAATTGTCTCATTAAAGCATCTTTGAGCTAAGACAATAAGATATCATCTCAGACCTTCACCATACTCTAGCATCTCGAAGGAGTTCATTTTCCATCCAGTCACTTCTCATCCATTCCAAGAAGTATCACCTCAGATGTTTCCAATTTAAGCATTGTAAGTCTTACACAGAAGAAGTCATGTATTTTCCTTCAAGATTGTGAATTGCCATTTGATTGAAAGAGTATCATGATCCAGATGTCAATGAATATAGTACAAGTTGATTGTATCATATAATTTCAATTAATGGAACCATGGAGTGACTGTCCAAGTCTGTATGATGGATCAAATTACTTCCTGGTGAAACCATATGGTATCATGTCATTTCAAACTCATAACAAGCAGTAGTAGAAGTCAAGAATTGGAATCATCCCATACCCATTGCCAGTGAGTGTTATACATGTCAGGAGTTGTGGTTTTGTATTGGATTGCATCTTCTATGAAAATACCATTTTATAATTACACCATAGTGGACATGAAAACCCCTAAAAAACCACAGTGTGGAAAAACGGGGAACATGTACCCCAACCCTGCTATGGTGTTTCATTGTACATCTGGGAATTTGCAATTCAGTTTGCCATATTTTGTTGTAGTCAGTATCTTCCTACTAAACCCTGTGACCTGATGCCATACAGTTACCATTTCCTATCAATACCAGTGTCAGCCAGTGTACCATTTTCATCCCCAGTAAATTCCATAAAGTTACCATTTCCCATTTATACCAGTGCTCTCAAGTGTACCATTTCCAGTTAATGCCAGAGTTACCATTTCCCATCCACATCAGTGTTGTCAAGTGTGCCATTACCAGTTAATGCTATACAGTTACCATTTCCATCCATACCAGTGTCGTCAAGTGTACCATTTGCAGCTAATGCTATACAGTTACCATTTCCTATCCATACCAGTGTTGTCAAGTGTGCCATTTCCAGTAATGTTTATGCCATACAGTTACCATTTCCTATCCATACCAGTGTTGTCAAGTGTGCCATTTCCAGTAATGTTTATTGTTGTAGTCAGTGTCTTCCTACTAAACCCTGTAACCTGATGCCATATAGTTCCCATTTCATATCAATAGCAGTGTCAGCCAGTGTACCATTTCCATCCCCAGTAAATTCCATACAGTTACCATTTCCCATTTATACCAGTGCTGTCAAGTGTACCATTTCCAGTTAATGCCAGAGTTACCATTTCCCATCCACATCAGTGTCGACAAGTGTGCCATTTCCAGTTAATGCCATACAGATACCATTTCCCATCAATACCAGTGCTGTCAAGTGTACCATTTCCAGTTAATGCCATACAGGTACCATTTTGTATCCATACCAGTGTTGTTGAGTGTACCATTTCCAGTCAATGCCATGCAATTACCATTTCCCATCCATACCATTGTTGTCAAGTGTACCATTTCCAGTTAATGCTATACAGGTACCATTTCCTATCCATACCATGTGTTGTCAAGTGTTCCATTTCCAGTTAATGCCATACAATTCCCAGTTCCCAGTCAGCTAGTGTACCATTTCCAGTTATTCCATACAGTTACAATATCCCAATCATACCAGTGCTGTCAAGTGTGCCATTTCCAGGTAATACTATATGGGTAGCATTTCCTATCCTACCATTTTCTTTCCATATTCCTATCCTATTCCATTTCCTATCCATGTTGTCAAGTGTGCCATTTCTAGTTAATGCTATACAGTTACCATTTCCCATCTATACCAGTGCTGCCAAGTGTGCCATTTCCAGTTAATACCATACAGTTACCATTTCCTATCCATACCAGTGTTGTCACGTGTGGTATTTCCAGTTAATGCCATACAGTTACCATTTCCTATCCATACCAGTGTTGTCACGTGTGGTATTTCCAGTTAATGCCATACAGGTACCATTTCCTATCCATACCAGTGTTGTCACGTGTGGTATTTCCAGTTAATGCCATACAGTTACCATTTCCTATCCATACCAGTGTTGTCACGTGTGGTATTTCCAGTTAATGCCATACAGGTACCATTTCCTATCCATACCAGTGTTGTCACGTGTGGTATTTCCAGTTAATGCCATACAGTTACCATTTCCTATCCATACCAGTGTTGTCACGTGTGGTATTTCCAGTTAATGCCATACAGTTACCATTTCCTATCCATACCAGTGTTGTCACGTGTGGTATTTCCAGTTAATGCCATACAGTTACCATTTCCTATCCATACCAGTGTTGTCACGTGTGGTATTTCCAGTTAATGCCATACAGGTACCATTTCTCATCCATACCAGTGCTGTCACGTGTGGTATTTCCAGTTAATGCCATACAGGTACCATTTCTCATCCATACCAGTGTTGTCACGTGTGGTATTTCCAGTTAATGCCATACAGATACCATTTCTCATCCATACCAGTGCTGTCAAGTGTACCATTTCCAGTAACGCTATACAGGTACCATTTTCTATCCATACCAGTGTGGTCAAGTGTGCCATTTCCAGTTAATGCCAGAGTTACGTACATTATCCATCCACATCAGTGTCATCCAGTGTACCATTTCCAGTTAATGCCATACAGTTACCATTTCCCATCCATACCAGTGCTATCAAGTGTACCATTTCCAGTAACACTATACAGGTACCATTTCCCATCCATACCAGTGTTGTCAAGTGTACCATTTCCAGTAATGTTTATGCCATATAGTTACCATTTCCTATCTATACCAGTGTTGTCAAGTGCACCATTCCCAATTAATGCCAGAGTTACCATTATCCATCCACATCAGTGTTGTCAAGTATACCATTTCCAGTTAATGCCATACAGTTACAATATCCCACTCATACCAGTGCTGTGAAGTGTGCCATTTCCAGTCAATGCTATACAGGTACTATTTCCTATCTTACCATTTTCTTTTCATATTCCTATCCTATTCCATTTCTTATCTATGTTGTCAAGTGTGCCCTTTCCAGTTAATGCCATACAGTTACTATTTCCCATATATACCAGTGCTGTCAAGTGTGCCATTTTCTTTTCATATTCCTATCCTATTCCATTTCTTATCTATGTTGTCAAGTGTGCCCTTTCCAGTTAATGCCATACAGTTACCATTTCCCATCCATACCAGCGTCGTCAAGTGTACCATTTCCAGTTAGTGCCATACAGTTACCATTTCCAATCCATACCAGTGCTGTCAAGTGTCATTTCCTGTTAATGCCATACAGTTACCATTTCCCATCCATACTAGTGTTGTCAAGTGTATCATTTCCAGTTAACGCTATACAGCTACCATTTCCCTAACATACTAGTGTTGTCAAGT
The DNA here is from genome assembly GCA_029948255.1 of Telmatactis stephensoni. Taxonomy (NCBI): domain Eukaryota; kingdom Metazoa; phylum Cnidaria; class Anthozoa; order Actiniaria; family Isophelliidae; genus Telmatactis; species Telmatactis stephensoni. Next base: position 709,186 of record JALIZF010001775.1, read on the forward strand.
GTACCATTTCCAGTAAATGCCAGAGTTACCATTATCTATCCACATCAGTGTCATTAAGTGTACCATTTCCATTTAATGCCATACAGTTACAATATCCCACTCATACCAGTGCTGTCAAGTGTGCCATTTCCAGTCAATGCCAGAGTTACCATTATCTATCCACATCAGTGTCATTAAGTGTACCATTTCCATTTAATGCCATACAGTTACAATATCCCACTCATACCAGTGCTGTCAAGTGTACCATTTCCAGTAAATGCCAGAGTTACCATTATCTATCCACATCAGTGTCATTAAGTGTACCATTTCCATTTAATGCCATACAGTTACAATATCCCACTCATACCAGTGCTGTCAAGTGTGCCATTTCCAGTCAATGCTATACACTCCAGGTACCATTTCCTATCCTACCATTTTCTTTTCATATTCCTATCCTATTCCATTTCTTATCTGTGTTGTCAAGTCTGCCCTTTCCAGTTAATGCCATATAGTTACAATTTCCCATGTATCCCAGTGTTGTCAAGTGTGCCATTTCTAGTTAATGCCATACAGTGACCATTTCCCATCCATACCAATGCTTTCAAGTATACCATTTCCAGTTAATGCTATACAGGTACCATTTCCTATCCATACCAGTGTTGTCAAGTTGCCATTTCCAGGTAATGCCATACAGTTACCATTTCCCATCCATACCATTGTTATGGTAATGCCATACAGTTACCATTTCCCATCCATACCAATGTTGTCAAGTGTGTGTCATTTCCAGTTAATTCCATACAGTTACCATTTCCCATCCATACCAGTGTCATCAAGTGTACCATTTCCAGTTAATGCCATTTAGTTACATTTCCCACCAGTGTCAGCTAGTGTACCATTTCCAGTTATTCCATACAGTTACTATATCCATTGTACAGCCATGAGGATGGGCATTCATGGTTGGGGTGTCATGGAATTGGGGCATCATAACTGGCATTCAATTCATAGAGCAATAGAGTTAAATACAGATGTCAAAGCATTTGGTTACCATAGAAGTGTCGGAAATAGGGTAAAAGTCTCCTTTGCTTTTCACTCTAATGAATGGCCTCCAACCTCCCCTTACAGCCATCCCTTTCCACTCATTATTGTCCAGTAATCAATAAATTGGCTCAGGTAATTTTGACCTCCAACAATGAGATGTTATGATCTCTGACCTCTTGGACAACCATGAAACACTTAACTTCTACCCTACAAGAACCATCACTACTAGATTGTGAGGTCCAAAACATACTGTACATATACCTGTACACCTATCCACAACAATACAGAGTAAACAAGGCTATTTAGCAGATTATATAACGACTTTGATTTTTACTGGTATTGTAGTCCCTGTAAATTACACCATGTCCAGCCATTTGGTACCATTTTCCTGTCGATGTCATATTATCACACAAGTCACGTACAACTGTAGTGCCATTTCCAATCCATACCATGTTTTTATCCATCACTTCCTGTTCATTTTGTAGATTGCATCTCATAATAAATACCATAAAAAATCTGAAGGTGTGTGCTGCCATTATACAAGGACCATGAATTATATGCGGTCACGGTTGCTGATAGTACCACTCATCACTTTATGCTTTATTTCATGCTTTATTTTGCATCTCATAAGATCCATATTCTGTCGCTGCCATAGAAAATTGGCATGCTACCACTGTAGAACCATTCCTAATGACTTTATATATCTTGGTTTCTGATACATGTACCACAAATTACATCTTGGCCATGCCATTGATTGCATCTCATAATAAGACATTCTTCCATGCCATGGAAAGTAGGTATGTGTTACCATTGTACAAGGTCTATTTCTCACGTCCATACCTCAGTTCCAGATATACCACCCATTAATTCCTGGTCATGCCTGGTCATGGGTTAGAGTGCATCTCATAATAAGAACCATGTTCTGTCAATACCAATTCCAGATACCAGCCATATTACTTCTTGGCAATGCCTTCGATTGCATCTCATATAAGAACCATTCTGCCAGTGCCATAGTCATGAATGCCATATCCTGGTTGCAGATGCCATCCATTATTCCCAGGTCATGTCTTAGATTGTATGCAGTAATAAGAACTATGTTGCAGAAGCCACCCATTTCCTCCCTGGTCATATCTTCGATTGCATCTTGTAATAAGAAATATATTCTACCAATACCATAGATGATACAATAGATGTGTATGCTGCTGACATTTGCAAGAGAACCATTTATGCCTTCGCTTCCTTACGCCACTCAACACTTCCTTGTCACAACTGGTGTCATCTGTCAACGTTCAGAGCAAGCAATATGTAAGCAAGTTCACTGATATAGAACCAGAGACCATACAACATAGCAAATGAATGCTATAAAGTGTTATCCATAACCTTGTTCATGCAGAGGCATAAAAAATATCAATCAAATAACTTCATAACAAAGTGTTACACAATGCCATCATCTCCACCTTAATTATAGTGTACGACCAAGTACATTGTACATACTAAGAGCACATATTCTTGCACCATGACACTGAAGATCAATCATCTTCAACTCATCTTTGACTTCTGCAGTAAACAAAATGTACACCACAATGCAAACAAGCATGAAAATACATGCATGGTCTAAAGTGACTCACTTACTAATATTTTTTTATCAAACAGAACCCAAAGACATTTCATTCATTGGCCAAGATTATCCAAAATAGTACTAATTAAAATTAATTTATAGACTACATTAATTTATGTACTAATTTTAATGTACTAATTAAAATTTATTTGTGTACCAACAATATACTAAGCTATCTATTTACAGTTTGTTTTAATTTTTTTTAAAGTTTTAATACTCTCACTCCACACTTTGGTTACTATCTCTGATAACCCAGACAAATGGACAAAATGGCCAAAAGCTTTGGTTGATAAAAAAACATTGATAAAGCCACAAGACTAATTAAAATCATTGTGCAGTGATCAAATAACCATTAAATAATGTCTGATTTACAGCCAACTCATTATATTCATCTGTCTAAAAAGACTCGGACTTGCTCAAATTGAAAACAAAGTTACGTCATTCCACCAGTTAAGTGTTTCTCCACCAAAAACTCACTGAAAGATGATTCAATTATGTGCAAACATAGCCATTAACCATTATTACTAAGCATTATCAAATTCATCTGACAAAAGGAGAAAAATATAGTCTTATCAGGGTTCAAACATTGTGCTTCCATTTAGCATTAAGACATCATCATCATCATGATCAAACCTTCCTTCAAGTACAATTTTTGTGATACATCAGTCTGTCAGTTGTATACATCAAATTAAAAATGGTAATTCACAAATTAGTATTTCAAGTCACCACCATTAGCCATCATCATTCTAGTTGCAAGCTGCATTCTGGCTCTCATCTGATATCACCTCAATTGCCATCTGTATTTATCAGTAGTCTAGTGTTTTCCTTAGTTGTCTCCTAGTTGTCATCATCATCATCAATGTTCACTCCAAGTCTACATGCTACATTCAGGCTTTAATCTGATGTCACTCCAGTTGCAACCAGTAGTCCAATGTTTGGCTTAGTTGTCTAGGTGAAGCATACCAATATATACCTTGTCGTCATTATCATCATCAATGTTAACTCCAAGTCTACCATTACACTATGGCTTTCATCTGATATCACTCCAATTTTGGTCTGTACCAGTGGTCCAGTGTTTGCGTTAGTTGTCCAGGTGAAGCATACCAATATACCTCGTCATCATTATCATCATCAATGTTAACTCCAAGTCTACCACCACATGGCCATTGATGTTACATAGATGTGTTGCATTCTGGTTTTCATCTTATGTCACTCCACTAGGTTCAATGGTTGTGCATGTCAAATATTTGTGAAGCAGGTATTGACCAGCCATCATCATTACCAGTGACCATGTCTACCACCACTACTAATTCATTTATTGATCCTATTACTGATTAATTCATCTGTCACATCTATTAGTCTGTAAGGGTCCATTTAGCTTGGCGAAAGATATACTATAGTCATAATTATAATAACTGTTTACTGCAAGTCTAGTTATGTACCACCAAATATAACTGTTGTCATTACCAAGTTGTGTTACATTCTGGATTTCATCTGATGCTGCTTTCACCATCCTATGGTATTGTTCTTGAGTATGGTTCCCCTTTCTGGCATGGCTATTTGCATCTGTCATTGTCATCATCTATACCACATAGTAGTCATCCATATATACCACAATATTATTGCACCATTTGCCATCTTGTCCTTGTTTTCTCTACTCTGGCCATTCATTACAGACTCTGTCGCCACATTGAGCAAATTCAACCATCTAGCTTGCAACTATTGGTTTTCTATTTCCTAGGTATTCTTTAACATTCATTGTTATCATTTACCTTCATTATCATCTGTGGTTGGTGTCACCATCTTATTGTACATTTAGCTACTGTTATCTTCCCTTTTAAATCATTGGCATTCTTTATTATTCATTGTCATCATTCATCTTCATTATCATCATTCATCTTCATTATCATCTGTTGGTGTCACCATGCATCCTACATTCATGATCAGCAATTGTGAGTTGTGTTCCCATTTAAATAATTGGCATTCTTTATAGGCATTCTTTATCATTATTCATCATCATCATCAACATCATCATCTATGTTGTTGGTATCACTATGCATCCCATATTCAGCTATTGGCGCGTTCCATTTTAAATAATTGGCATTCTGTATGGCATTCTTTATCATTCATCATCATCATTCATGTCGTTGTCACCATCCTACATTTAGCCATTGTTGCATTCTCTCTTACATCGTCGGCATTCTTTACAGGCATTTGTTATCATTATCATCATCATCATCTATATTGTTGGTGTCATCATCCTAGATTCCATTGTGTGCTGGTTATTTATATCTGTTAACTGATACCACATTGGACCATCCACCATCTTGTCGTTTTCCATACTCTGACCATTCACCATAGATGCATACTAGGTAGGATCCATGTTTGATCTCTGAAATGAAGTTGTCTAGAAAATGCTTCATTTACTTAGCTATGCATTTTATTGCTTACCATTCTCTTGATACCATACATTGCAGGCTGCCCATACAATCTAAAATTGATAACATATAGAAAGTAAAACTGTCAGTTTGACAAATTTTAAAGTTACATCTTAAGTTCCAGTTAAAAAATGATGCCCAAAAGAAGACTGTGATTTCAATGATATACTGTTGCACATTTGCCATCTCAACTAGTGCTCTTAATTAATAAAATAGTATTTTTTCATCTTTGTACAGTTTTAATTAATAAAAATAGGCCAACAATCATCATAACCTTGATCCTACTCTTGTGATAGAAATTATCATTCAAGTTACTAATTCAGATTTGATCTTCCAAATTTACTGTACTTTTAATGTATATTTTCATTTTGATACATTTGGTTACTTATGAATTATCCTTTACCAAACACGAAGTAACTGACTGAAAAAAATATATAAGATAATCTCAGAATAAAACAAATTAAATAATATTACAAGTGAATTCAAATACTTACCACAAATAAAAAAGAAAAAAATCCTTGAACTGTTCCAAGCTTGAAAAATCCACTGAAAATGGAAACTTCATCTTTAAAAAACCTGTTCAATGCTATAAAGTGCATTGAGAATTTTTATTTTCCTTTATTTATTCAATACCTCTTACATCAGTAAACTGCCATTACAATATATATTTGATTCTAACAAGAATTCACTTGTGGATAGTTCAGGAAACAGAGACCATGCATTATTTATTCATTTCTATTTCATTTCCTTTCATTTTTTACAACCTTATTTACAACTTGACTTAACAGACCTCTTGATTACAATCTCTTCAAAAGGCGTTGAAAATATATTTCAATCAGTAAATATTCATTACTTCCACACTGATAGTTTTTATTCTAACTTTTAATCAATTATATTCTTTCATATTACAATTACTGTTTACATTTCTCCTAAACCTTCCACAGAGATCCACTACTTCCATGTCTAACAGTCCAATTCTTCAAAGAAAATGGTCATCACAAATGAAGAAAAAGAAATTCCATTGATGGTTTGTTGAAGACCAAACGTTGGAGTCCAAAATATACCAAAGGTATGTAAATGCAAGACAGTCACACAAAAAACTTGGAATCTTCTTTGGCAGGATCTAGATGGACGGTTGAAAACCCAAAAATTGATAGAGAAAAGATCCGGATAGTCAGAGTACTCGTGCCGAAGTCCGCAAACATGTTCCTACCTAATTCCCTCTATGTAGGGTGCTGGAGACCCACCAATCCCACTATCCCAACTAAGTCGGATTAATTTGCCTAACCTACTCTTGTTTAGTACTCTGACTTGCCGATAAAGAGCTGTTAAAACTGTTTACTAAGCCAATTAATTTCGTTTTGTTTCGCAAGCCCGGATTTTTTTTTTTTTTTTTTGCATAACATTAAACATTAACATTTAACATTAACATAAAACATTTCAGTAATAAAATATACAATAAGTTTGCTCTATCTACCTATCTACTGGGGAGTTCCTAATCAACATTCCTAAGGCCTTACCCTACTGTCTATTCAAAAGGAGAAATTGACATGATATGATATCCATTAAAGAGAAGGTCCAGTATATGGCTTAAGGGCTAGTCCCACCATATAAAGTACCCCGTACAGCAGTTTTCACCAATATACGCAAGTTTACACTCAGTGAAGACTTACCATGAACCATTGCAAGGTTATAGCTCACAATGGCCACCCTACATAATGTTGATACAAGCAGATTACATCCACAGGATCTCCATATGTAGGTCGAGTGTAAACACCCTCAATGATGGATAAGATACACATGCAATTGCTCAAAAACTATCAGTTTTCACCTTAGCATCAGCAAGACTTGTCATCTTGCAAAAACGGAGACACACTAGTGCCAATCTAACTCTAGCAAGTGGAAACTTGCTGCTCACTTCCCAATTTTGCATCACCATGGCAACAAACGATAGGCTTGATTTGCAGCCGTGAAGGGGCCTTCATTGCTGGAAAGCAAGGCCATCTAAAGGACTCTCCTTACCTACCTATTAGGTTCTGCTCAATTCAACTAGAATTTGCACCAATTGTTTAGGTGTGTGCATACGAAATAGACCAAAATGAGCACAAAATTAAACCTAAAAAAACTAATTAATAAAAAAAGAAGAGTCCCCCATGTCACCAAGGTGGGGTCCTTAAATGCCAAGGCAACTGAAACTCTAAGCTAATGGAATTTCCTGGATGCCATTTTGAAATGGATCCAAACAGTTGCCAATCAATATAAAAATCTGGGGAGGGAGAAAATAGAAAAAGTTGTTAACCTTGCAATGTGCCTTCAAAATGTTGCAGATAAATACAGACAGCTTTAGTGTGTGTAGTTACAAAAAAAAGTTTAGCATTAAGCTAAAATTAAACACTGACACAGTTCTGCAACACCAGAAGTTACACACGCCTAGACATCGACTTCATCTGTGTCATTGTTGTTGGTAGTCTGGAGGGTTCTTTGGGATCTTTGGAAGTCTGATCTGGTTTCCATTTGGATCTCCCAGGCTTTTAACCTATAATAAAGTAAATCACGTAAATAAAAAGAGTTCAAAACAAAGCATGAATATTATTGCTTTATGCACCTTTAAAAATTTCCCAGTCACATACCAAATTTTGTGCTAAGCTTAACATTCAAGAAACAAGCCTGAAATACCCTTCCCTCATGCACACATCCCCTTCATGTTAATTAGTATAAAATAAAAGCTTACGAAAATCATCTTCCCGAGATCATTTTACTGCAGAAACTACATATTCAAATTTTACCTTCAGTTGTTTATGGTTGTTCTCTAGTGCATGGGTATTTCACCTTTAGAAGTTGGGCAGAATACTTATTGGGAACTGGAACAAAAATGAAAAAATGAAAAAATGAATGAATGAATAACGAGAATCCGAAGAAACTTGACATGAAGCAAAATATTTGAAAAAAAATCGAAAAATATTGGAAATAAGATTGGCAGAACAGAAATTCAAAAGTGAATTCCCATTCTTTTGAATTCAGTCCCCCCCTCCCCTCAAGGATGATTGAGGGATCAGAAAAGACAAATACAAATACAGTCATGGTTCAACGATTTTCGCTGTAACATAATTTCTTTAAGGTAAAAAACCGGGCCTTGTAATCCTTTACCTTTACTATATCCGTTATGTTCACGTACCTTGCACATGTAAACTGTACTCCAGTAGGAATTAATGTGGTCAGAAGTCGAGTCTGGAATTTTTCTGTTGAACAAAAAACAAAAATAAAAAACGTAGTACAATAACAGAGCAAGGAAATACAATTCTTAGAAACTTTTTCACATAGTAACTTTGTCCTCTAATGTACTGACACGTGGTGAACTTCCAGTCCTTCTAGATGTCTTCATTTTTATTTAATTTTAGTCTTTGAGACTAAATAATTTTAAAGAAAGATTTTGAATATGCAAAAAATATTGTATTTTATGTGATACCTGTGATTGCTTGTATGAGCCATCCCTAACGTACCTCGTAGAAAATAACTGAAAAAGGGTGAAAAAAAAAAGAAGAAAATTGAGAACTGAGAAATTCGTTAAAGGCTACATACTTACCAACAAACAATAAGCAACCCACAATGTAGCTCCCCCAAGGCTGAAAACTCCATATAAAAGAACCTCTTGGTAGCCAAAGATTAAGAAGGTCGTCTTTTCAGTGTGGTATGAATGACTGAAAAAATAAAAGAGAAAGAAATGAGACAAACGGATTTGGTTAAGTGTGTGTATACTTACCAAAGAAGACAAAAATAGATATTTCATAGTCTCTATCCTAAAGCTTGAAAAATCCATAACAATGGTAGACTTACCAGCCAAAGAGAAATCAAAGCTTGGTCTTGAGAAATCCTGTTCAATTCAATGTTAGTATGATGTGCACCCTGAGACAAGGTTTTATTGTGCTTTATTTATTCAACAACTTTTACAACAGTAAACTGCCATTACAGGAAAAACTCGGTGAATAGCTCAAAAGAGATGAACAACATTTTCATATTCTTTATTCAATTTGTTTTATCACATTTTGTACAACATTGTTTACAACTTGACTTTTGGCGGACTTCTTACAATCGTTGTAAAATCTGTTGAAGTAATTTATGGTTAGTAGTTTAGTACACTGACAAGTGGTTTTTATTCTTTTATTTATTTTCCAACCTTTACAATGTCTATCGGACACAAATGTTTCCACTTTCTACTTCCCACTCTTCCATCCCCCTCCCACCCCCCCCCCCCCCCCCCCCCCCCCCCCACCCCCCCAAAAAAGAAAAAAATCTACAGGTATCCAATGGCATCAGTAGAGTGAAGAACAGCATCGTTGTGGAAAAGTCATCAAAAAGGCAAATTTATAGCTCGTTGAAAACCAAAGAAGAAATTCCAAGAGTGTAAAAATGCACGAAAGGTCCATTTTTGAAAACAAATTCATCTTCGAAAACAAATTGCATAGGCTCCACAAAGAACGGTCAGCATCTTCTTGAAAATCTTGGCAGGCAACAAAGATAGAAAAATCATCTTGATAGATGGTTGAAAACCCAAAAATTGATGGAAAAAAGATCCGGATAGTCAGAGTACTAGTCCGCAAACATGTTCCTACCTAATTCCCTCTATTGAGGGTGCTGGAGGCCCACCAATCCCACTATCCCAACTAAGTCGGATTAATTTGCCTAACCTACTCTTGTTTAGTACTCTGACTTGCCGATAAAAAGCTGTTAAAACTGTTTACTAAGCCAATTAATTTCGTTTTGTTTCGCAGGCCCGGATTTTTTTTTTGCATAACATTAAACATTAATTAACATTTAACATTAACACTAAACAATTCAGTAATAAAATATACAATAAGTTTGCTCTATCTACCTATCTACTGGGGAGTTCCTAATCAACATTCCTAAGGCCTTACCCTACTGTCTATTCAAAAGGAGAAATTGACATGATATGATATCCATTAAAGAGAAGGTCCAGTATATGGCTTAAGGGCTAGTCCCACCATATAAAGTACCCCGTACAGCAGTTTTCACCAATATACGCAAGTTTACACTCAGTTAAGACTTACCATGAACCATTGCAAGGTTATACCTTCACAATGGCCACCCTACATAATGTTGATACAAGCAGATTACATCCACAGGATCTCCATATGTAGGTCGAGTGTAAACACCCTCAATGATGGATAAGATAAACATGCAATTGCTCAAAAACTATCAGTTTTCACCTTAGCATCAGCAAGACTTGTCATCTTGCAAAAACGGAGACACACTAGTGCCAATCTAACTCTAGCAAGTGGAAACTTGCTGCTCACTTCCCAATTTTGCATCACCATGGCAACAAACGATAGGCTTGATTTGCAGCCGTGAAGGGGCCTTCATTGCTTGAAAGCAAGGCCATCTAAAGGACTCTCCTTACCTACCTATTAGGTTGTGCTCAATTCAACTAGAATTTGCACGAATTGTTTAGGTGTGTGCATACGAAATAGACCAAAATGAGCACAAAATTAAACCTAAAAAAACTAATTAATAAAAAGAGAAGAGTCCCCCATGTCACCAAGGTGGGGTCCTTAAATGCCAAGGCAACTGAAACTCTAAGCTAATGGAATTTCCTGGATGCCATTTTGAAATGGATCCAAACTGAGTTGCCAATCAATATAAAAATCTGGGGAGGGAGAAAATAGAAAAAGTTGTTAACCTTGCAATGTGCCTTCAAAATGTTGCAGATAAATACAGACAGCTTTAGTGTGTGTAGTTACAAAAAAAAGTTTAGCATTAAGCTAAAATTAAACACTGACACAGTTCTGCAACACCAGAAGTTACACACGCCTAGACATCAACTTCATCTGTGCCATTGTTCTTGGTACCATGGAGTGTTCTTTGGGATCTTTGGAAGTCTGATCTGGTTTCCATTTGGATCTCCCAGGCTTTTAACCTATAATAAAGTAAATAACGTAAATAAAAAGAGTTTAAAACAAAGCATGAATATTATTGCTTTATGCACCTTTAAAAATTTCCCAGTCACATACCAAATTTTGTGCTAAGCTTAACCTTCAAGAAACAAGCCTGAAATACCCTTCCCTCATGCACACATCCCCTTCATGTTAATTAGTATAAAATAAAAGCTTACGAAAATCATCTTCCTGAGATCATTTTACTGCAGAAACTACATATTCAAATTTTACCTTCAGTTGTTTATGGTTGTTCTCTAGTGCATGGGTATTTCACCTTTAGAAGTTGGGCAGAATACTTATTGGGAACTGAAACAAAAATGAAAAAATGAAATGAAAAAATGAATGATTGAATAACGAGAATCCGAAGAAATTTCACATGAAGCAAAATATTTGAAAAAAAAAAAATCGAAAAATATTGGAAATAAGATTGGCAGAACAGAAATTCAAAAATGAATTCCCATTCTTTTGATATTGGGAACTGGAACAAAAATGAACAAATTAAATGAAAAAATGAATGAATGAATAACGAGAATCCGAAGGAATTTCACATGAAGCAAAATATTTGAAAAAAAAAATCGAAAAATATTGGAAATAAGATTGGCAGAACAGAAATTCAAAAATGAATTCCCATTCTTTTGAATTCAGTCCCCCCCCCCCCCTCCCCCCAATGATGATTGAGGGATCAGAAAAGACAAGTTTATCAAATACAGTCATGATTCAACGATTTTCGCTGTAACTCATAATTTCTTTAAGGTAAAAAGCCGGGACTTGTAATCCTTTACGTTTACTATATCCGTTATGTTCACGTACCTTGTCGATATAAACTGTACTCAAGTAGGAATTAATACGGCCAGAAGTCGAGTCTGGAAACTTTCTGTTGAACAAAAAAAGTATAGTACAATAACTGAGCAAGGAAATACAATTTTATGAAATCTTATCACAAAGCAACTTTGTTCTATAATGTAGCGACACGTGGTGAACTTCCAGACCTTCTAGATGTCTTCATTTTTGTTTACTTTTAGTCTTTGACACTAAATAATTATCAGAAAAGATTTTGAATATCCAAAAAAATTATACTTTATTTGATACCTGTGATTGCTTGTATGAGCCATCCGTAACGTACCTCGTAGAAAATGACTGAAAAAAATGGAAAAAAGAAAAGAAAATTGAGAACTGAGAAATTCGTTAAAGGCTACATACTTACCAACAAACAACAAGCAACAACCCACAATGTAGCTCCCCCAAGGTTGAAAACTCCATATAAAAGAACCTCTTGGCAGCCAAAGACTAAGGACGTCGTCTTTTCAGCATGGTATGAATGACTGAAAAAATAAAAGAGAAAGAAATGAGACAAACGGATTTGGTTAAGTGTGTGTATACTTACCAAAGAAGACAAAAATAGATATTTCAAAGTCTCTATCCTAAAGCTTGAAAAATCCATAACAATGGTAGACTTGCCAGCCAAAGAGAAATCAAAGCTTCGTCTTGAGAAATCCTGTTCAATTCAATGTTAAGAAATCCTGTTCAATTCAATGTTAGTATGATGTACACCCTGAGACAAGGTTTTATTGTGCTTTATTTATTCAACAACTTTTACAACAGTAAACTGCCATTACAGGAAAAACTCGGTGAATAGCTCAAAAGAGATGAACAACATTTTCATATTCTTTATTCAATTTGTTTTATCACATTTTGTACAACATTGTTTACAACTTGACTTTTGGCGGACTTCTTACAATCGTTGTAAAATCTGTTGAAGTAATTTATGGTTAGTAGTTTAGTACACTGACAAGTGGTTTTTATTCTTTTATTTATTTTCCAACCTTTACAATGTCTATCGGACACAAATGTTTCCACTTTCTACTTCCCACTCTTCCATCCCCCTCCCACCCCCCCACCCCCACCCCCCCAAAAAAGAAAAAAATCTACAGGTATCCAATGGCATCAGTAGAGTGAAGAACAGCATCGTTGTGGAAAAGTCATCAAAAAGGCAAATTTATAGCTCGTTGAAAACCAAAGAAGAAATTCCAAGAGTGTAAAAATGCACGAAAGGTCCATTTTTGAAAACAAATTCATCTTCGAAAACAAATTGCATAGGCTCCACAAAGAACGGTCAGCATCTTCTTGAAAATCTTGGCAGGCAACAAAGATAGAAAAATCATCTTGATAGATGGTTGAAAACCCAAAAATTGATGGAAAAAAGATCCGGATAGTCAGAGTACTAGTCCGCAAACATGTTCCTACCTAATTCCCTCTATTGAGGGTGCTGGAGGCCCACCAATCCCACTATCCCAACTAAGTCGGATTAATTTGCCTAACCTACTCTTGTTTAGTACTCTGACTTGCCGATAAAAAGCTGTTAAAACTGTTTGCTAAGCCAATTAATTTCGTTTTGTTTCGCAAGCCGGATTTTTTTTTTTTTTTTTTTTTTTTGCATAACATTAAACATTAACATTAACATTAAACATTTCAGTAATAAAATATACTTGTAATAAGTTTGCTCTATCTACCTATCTACTGGGGAGTTCCTAATCAACATTCCTAAGGCCTTACCCTACTGTCTATTCAAAAGGAGAAATTGACATGATATGATATCCATTAAAGAGAAGGTCCAGTATATGGCTTAAGGGCTAGTCCCACCATATAAAGTACCCCGTACAGCAGTTTTCACAAATATACGCAAGTTTACACTCAGTGAAGACTTACCATGAACCATTGCAAGGTTATACCTTCACAATGGCCACCCTACATAATGTTGATACAAGCAGATTACATCCACAGGATCTCCATATGTAGGTCGAGTGTAAACACCCTCAATGATGGATAAGATAAACATGCAATTGCTCAAAAACTATCAGTTTTCACCTTAGCATCAGCAAGACTTGTCATCTTGCAAAAACGGAGACACACTAGTGCCAATCTAACTCTAGCAAGTGGAAACTTGCTGCTCACTTCCCAATTTTGCATCACCATGGCAACAAACGATAGGCTTGATTTGCAGCCGTGAAAGGTTCTTCATTGCTGGAAAGCAAGGCCATCTAAAGGACTCTCCTTACCTACCTATTAGGTTGTGCTCAATTCAACTAGAATTTGCACGAATTGTTTAGGTGTGTGCATACGAAATAGACCAAAATGAGCACAAAATTAAACCTAAAAAAACTAATTAATAATAAAGAAAGAAGAGTCCCCCATGTCACCAAGGTGGGATCCTTAAATGCCAAGGCAAAAACTCTAAGCTATAATGGAATTTCCTGGATGCCATTTTGAAATGGATCCAAACAGTTGCCAATCAATATAAAAATCTGGGGGAGGGAGAAAATAGAAAAAGTTGTTAACCTTGCAATGTGCCTTCAAAATGTTGCAGATAAACACAGACAGGTTTAGTGTGTGTATAGTTACAAAAAAAAGTTTTAGTATTAAGCTAAAACACTGACGCAGTTCTGCAACACCAGAAGTTACACACGCCTAGACATCAACTTCATCTGTGTCGTTGTTGTTGGTTCGCTGGAGGGTTCTTTGGGATCTTTTGAATTTTCATCTGATTTTCTTTGGATCTCCCAGTCTGTCTGACCTGTAATATTTAATGAATTTACATAAATAAATGATTGAAAAAAAACCCATGAATATATTTGTCATATATTTTCCGACCAAGTTATTTTTCCATTTTAAATCATTTTAATATTTTTTCACATCCTGCCTGGAATTATACACAAAAGGATCATTTTCATAGTTTTCAGTTTATTCTTAAACCGGTACTCCCCTCTCCCCAAAGAAAGAGGCCCTCGTCCCCTACCCCCACCCTCCCAAAAAGGAGAAGTAGCGAGTGAAAAAGTAAAAAAAAATCAAGAATTGTGAAACGAAATTATATTAAAGTATTATTACGAAATTATATTAAAGTATTATATACATTATTGTTAATAGGTACTGCCTATGATTCATAAAGTAGAGGGACACCGCCCGTAAAGGGATCAACTTCTCCAAGCCTCACCCCTCTCCCACTTGTTACCATTCCTCTTCTCAATATCACATTTTTAAAAATTTTCAACAATTTTTTGTGTAATTTGTCATCTTAATTCACAAGTAGGGTATTTAGAAATGGTTTTAGCGTAAATAGGAAAACAAACAAACAAGCAAACCAAAAATATTCTACAATTTGTATTAACAATTACCTTGATTTGACTTTTCCATTTGCGGAGCGCAAACGTCGTCAGTAAAATATTTTGTCTCAAGAACTCGTCCAAAATCCATCGACTCCTTAAAGAAAAGAGAAAACATGAAGAATTAAAAAAGAAACTGAATAAATAAAAAATAATTAATTTATGTGTTTAAAAGAAGGCGCGAAAAACTCTCAAATTTTGAATTGTTCGCACTAAAAATTGTTTTACCATTTATCCTACCGGAAAAAATGAGAAAATGAAAGAAAAACAAACTTTCTTTGGTTTTAAATCACTATTTGTCAAAAATTCTGAGAGAATATTACGCGTTTGTACCTTTGTGAATGAAATCTTTTGCCGCGGCAAAACTGAATTGTATGGACTTGTAGTTCAAAACGACCAAATATAGCTTACCTTCTTTTGTAGAAAGACTTTGTTGTCTTTGAATTTGCTTTGAATTTGTTGCTGTCGACGAAAAAGACAAGTTTTAGTTTAATAAGTAGAAGTTTTCGAAGGTTTTCGAAAGTTTTCAATGGCAACTTTGTTCCAAGGCACATGTTCAGCGAGAACTTTCAAACTCTCTTGTTTTTGTAGACGAAAATAGCTTTAAAAAGATTTCGAGAGCAAGAAAACGTTAAAGAAGCTACAATAATAGAATTTTAGCGCAGCGTAATAAGTAAAAACAGTTTTTTCTTTTCTTTTTCTTACCTTACAGCTTTTTAACGGACTGAATCCGACTCCATGACCCACGAGGTGAAGGTTGACCAAGGTTTGCTTTGAAAATTTCATTAAATTCACTTCTAACTGTTCCAATATTGCCACCATTCGAGGCTCTCCTCTTTTAACTTCCTGGAAAAAGCGAAATTTGGGAAAAATATTGAGTTTGGTGAAAATTTTGAAACAAAAATTGAAGAAAACCTCACCTCAAATCTTCCTTTTCCCTTGACTTGGCCCCAAATGACTAAAGGCGCCAAGAAGTATACCTTTCGAGTGCAAATTCTGGTTTTAACCAATCACAAGGCAGAAAAAATTGGACGTTTCACAAGGAACCAATCAGAAATTCAAGGAAATGTATGTGATTGACGTAATAAGTAAATGAAGGGGCGGACGAAGATTTCTTTAAGGGACAAATACTACCACAGGATGCCCAAGATAGGGGACGTTTTATAATTATCTGTTTGTTATCGCTTTTTATAAACAAACGTAAAGAAATAAAATAAAAATCCGGTGGAGAAATATTATGAAAGAAATTACATGCACGTTCAAGCTGACATACGAAGGCCTTTGCGAGTAGTTCCCGCTTGCAGCACGTGATAAGTTTATGACCACTATTTATTATCTATCCAAATATTATTCAATACTATTATTATATTTATTATCCAAATTGGTCATTTATCAGCTAAAAATTTGGACGTGAAAACTGAAAATAGAAACAGGGCCCGTCCACAGTTTGAGGCGGTATGCCTGTGTTATCGCAAAGGACGCTGGTAGTTGTTTTGGAAAAAATGGCGGACAAGAAAGAAGCGCCATTACAAAATACAAAGCATTTGAAATGATTTCATAAGGTTAGAAGATCGCCACATGGCATAAAAATGCCTAAGACTCCAAAAGGAAAAAAGCGAAAAGCAAATACCAAAAAAGATCGGAGGAAAAAGAAGCCGAAAAGGTTAAATTTTGATGAAGAAACAACGAAGGATGAGGAGCTCGAGACCATTGAATCTAAAGGCGAGGATGTGGAAGACAACGAGGATGAAGAAGAAGAAGAGGACTTGGAAAAGATGCTTGAGAAACATGCAGTTAAAAACAATCTATCGGCTATAAACGTTAAGAGTATTTTACATGTGAGTTGGAGCTTTATATTTTGCCAATCTGGCTGATGAAATGACAGCTGTTTTTCTACTGCCAGCAAAATGTTATCAACCAGTTTGAAGATTGAATATTCTAGTTTTGTATATTATTCTACCATTACGCAGTCATTGTTATCATATCCTGTATTGATCAGGGACGTTTTATATAAAACTTAAATTTTAAGTGAAGATATCTGTTCATTTATATACATACAGCATGTCATCACCGACAAGAGAGTTTTGGATTTGGTTCAAAAGGTTATTGCTGAAAAAGAAAAGGAGAGATCAGAAGAAACTGAAGAGACAGATGATATCAACTTTGAATTTGTAAGACTATATCATTTGATATTAAATAACATTTTCTTTTGGAAATACATTTTGTACATAACTTTGTTGTAAGCCCAATTTACACAACAACCTATTTATGGCATTACACGGTCCCCTAAATCTTGGCGTGCAGGCCGATTATTTTGGTTATTGCACCCTCATCAGACAAACAAATTTTCTGTTCACATGTGACAAGGGAGCATTGTGTGACAACGCTAAATGGTTGCGAGGGAGACTATGGTACCTAAGGATGTAGATATGATACATGCTTGAGACTTAAATAGTCATTGAAAATACTGGTTGCTGGTTGGTGATGATTGTGTTGTTTCCAATTTCAGGAGCCTAAAATGACAAGATCAAAGTACAGACAGAAAAATCTGGAAGATCCTCTTGCACAACTGGTATTATGTTACAAGAATATGATTCGTTTGGCCAAATTGTTTACATAGTAATGCCATTTGTGAACATGATTATATGATATTAAATAATTGTTATTGCAGACAAAAATGTCGCCATTAAAAAGTCAAAAGCAAGTGTCCACAGTAAGTAATTTGAATATTATTATTTAAAGTAAAGCTCTATTCTTAGATATCTAGGGTAACAGTGGACTAGGAATGGAGAAAGGGAAATGAGAAGGCAAAGAGGAGATTATCCATTCTTCCCAAGAGAACTTTCTGTATCCTTCTATTTGCTTACCACTTTTATACATGTAGCTATGCCCAAGAGTATTGAATTCTTCGTAAACACAGCATTCACTATAAAATAGTCAGTTACTCCAAGAAGGAAGGAAGGAAGGTGTTTTCAAATGCTAAATCAGTAGCAACCTCTGTTCCCATAATGTAAAGCAAGCCTAGGGTTTCAATAAGGTTTGAAGTAGGTGGCCATGTAAGGTGTATGGAAGTGTAATAGCCGGCTGCACTTTCATTCCTGTTTGTGATACGAGATTTAGTTACACTTTTACTAACCGGTGATGAGAGGTGAAGTAGGCGGCAGTACACTAGCTTCTTTCCACTGAAACCCCTGGCGAAGTGTCTATTTTTGTTCAATTTTAGTTCACAGATCTTGAATTTCCTGAGTCATCATCAGATGAAGAATATGATCCTGCTGAGGATGAAGAGGTGAGCGAAAGTCTTATTAGGCAAAGTAAGCTCACTGGCGATGATGAAGTTGGGCTTAGGTGCAGCAACACTTGAGCAGCAAGAAGCACTGACACTGATTAGTAATGAAAGCCACATGTTAGCCCTGCAGCGAGGGGGAGGGGACCCCACAGCAGCAAGCTGATCTTCCGACCAGCAGCCTACATATAGATTTTAACTATGCCTAAATTACATTTATCCACGTACAGTAATATGCATTCCAAATAGTTACACACTTTTACGTGTATTTAATAATGTCTTGCCTATCTTTTTTCAAGGACGAAGACACAGAAAGTTGTTTATCATACCAAAGGTTTGTTAAATGTGCCTGTTCTAAAACAATATAACCAGTCACAATAATTATCTAACTAGACTAAATCAAGTACATGTAGCTTGAAAGCAAGGTATTGAGAGGCAAGATATGTTTTTGGTAGAGTACAGTTTAATTTCAAGTGTACAGGCAAACACGAAGCTGTTACAACAGTGTTACACAATGGAAATTTGGCTCCTTGCCTCACTTTCATATTACCCCACTCAAATTGTCATAAGGTGGCAAGCTTGCCTATAACACAAGGCTCGTGCCTTTCTTTCTTTGATTATTTACCTTCTGTTAGCTATATTCAATGTTTGTTTATATTGTTTCTAGTGACCTTGCCTCACCATTCAAACCAGCCACTCCAGATACTGGTCTAACAGACACACTTCAAGATACAAATTCTGTAGATATATCTTCCCCATCAGGTATGACAAACAAATCATTTGAACGTTTCCTTAAGACTTAGCTATCACACTCAAGCACTCAAGAACCCAGCCTTGATGGTGTTATTCCTCAATAGAGGAAATTCCCCCAAGAGTCAGTTTACTTGAAGGAAAGATATACTTCTTTGAATTTTATAGACTCATGAACATACATGTGCAGATTGTGGCTTGTATGGTTTGGGTACCACATAAAAAATTGCAGGCATTCCAAATTTGTTCAGAGAGAGAGTAGTGCATAGGTACATATTGTGGCAGTAATTGGGAGGGGAGGAATGTGTATGTCTGACCTCTGAGAGCTAGGGAAATATATATTGCTCGTATCAGTCTGTGAAGGAGTTCAGAGAACTAATTATCTCCACTTCAAGTAAGTAGTCTGACTCTTGTAAGAAATATAATTTCTTGTAGCACTCAGTTGATGTAATATACTTATAAAAATATAATCAATAACACATAATACTATAGATGGAATACTATAAAATACAACGATTTTTTGAATATAATTACATCTACTCAGTTTCGGTTTCCCATTCTTCAACAGTAAGCAGACCATTGACAAGACACCGCTCACAAGAAATGATTTTTAAAAAGCCAGAAACAGTTTCAGCAGTGACTCCAGACAAGGTAAAACTAGAATTGCAAGCTTGTCATTTAATTGTTAAGCCAATTAATGTTGATTGAACAGCTACTGCAGGGATGTAAAAAAGTGCTGACGACTGTCAATATCACCAGCTACTTTGAGGTTTTTGCTGGCTGAAAGTTGCTGGGATGGTGAATAAACTGGCTGACAAAAACAAAAAACAAAATAAGAGCTCATTTCATGGAGCACTGGCCGCCAGTGCCATCTACTAATTAAAGTTCATTCGCCTTCAACTTAAAATTTTCTTGACAATACTGTACTGAAGCAGCCAGTGGTGCCAAAAGTGATTCGTAATGTGGTTGTGCATAAAGTGTAAACAGAAACTGCTGGACAGGACGTCAGTGACTGTAAAAACTCACACAGCATTGACCATGCTGTGCTGTGATGGTATTAGACTGTGCTTGGTAAGAAAACTTGTAATTTTAGCACTCCCATTTTGATACCATGGGTTTTTGCTAAAAAAAAAGAGAAATGATAGGGCAGTACTCCCAATTTTGAGTTTTGTGATGCTCTGTGTTAGTCTCAATTCCACATGAATTTAAGCAAATGGAATTCTAAAATACAAATTAAAGCTGCTTCAAGCAATATTATTTATTCATATACACACATGTAGGGTGCTTGAAATGTCCATTTTCACACTTTGTCCTGTGTTTTTATTTAGCAAAATGACCTCATCGCCAAGAGAACAAGATCACATCTACCACTAAATGATAGAGAGCTACCATTTACACTAGGTATAATGAGAAGTTACTGATATCTTAGTATTACAGCGTGAAGCTCAAAAATGACCAGTGTTAATGTATTCACATACTGTTCCTTGCCATCCTCCAATTAGCACTTAGATAAGAGATAAGATAAGAGAATTCTTTGATGCTGAGTGGATAATTGCTCTTTCAAAAGAATGCGAATGCATTATGGCTGGTCATATAATGTACTTTTGGGCTTTGTGCTGTGAAAGGAAAAAAAAGTATTAGCCAGGACTCAAGTCTACACAGCTACAATGTACGCAAAAAGAGATATTGTCAGTCAGGGGTTTCAATAATAGGCAGCTACCAGTGGTATAGTGCCACCTATTCTACCTACCTCTTACCGCCAGTTATTTTGTGTCTTACTTATTTAATAAATATGATTGTGGCCCCGTTTGGGACACAGACGCCTACTTCAATCACTCAGATGCTTATTCAAAAAGATAATGAAACCCCTGTCAGTGATAGTCAGAATAATCTGTGAAAACAATAATAATTTGTAATTATAATAATAATAATCTGAATAATAATCAGTTTTTGTGTGATTAAATTACATCACGTGGGTAAACAAAGTTATTATCTGTAAGGATTAGCAATTCTAACAAGAGTAAAATATCTAGACTATTTAATTAATTCTCTTTCAGCAGACTTTGAATTGCCTGACTTTACACCAGATCTGTATGACCAGATTCAAATAGATGAGCTTGATGAGGATCAGGTAGATTTCCAAAAATTTCTACAGTGCCTGGCTAATGGAGATGGTAAGGAAAAAAGTGAATTGAAATGGGAAACTTAAATTGATTCACTAAATGGGATGAAACAGGAGAATTGAGTCACAACATGGAATGAAAAGGGAGATTCAGATGAGTCACCAAATGAAATGGAATGGGAGAATTTAGTCAACAAATGGAATGAAATGGGAGAATTGATTCATCAAATTGAATAAAATGGGAAAATAAATCTAGTCACTAAATGAAATGAAATAGAAGAAATCACCAAATGGAATAGAATGGGAGATTAAAATGAGTCACTTAATGAAATGAGATAAAATGGGAGATTAAAATGAGTCACTTAAAGAAATGAGATAAATGATTCACTTGAGATTAAAAGTGGAATTGGAGAAATCAGTTACTAAATGAAATGGAATAGGACATAGCACTGAAGAAAATAGATGGGAGAAATCACGTTAATTGTATATTAATAGGTAATGTACAATGTACAGTACCTGCCCTTGAAAGTCTGCCAGTGTTGTCTTTCAATAAATTTGTATTCATTAAAGAAGAGTTTTTTATTATGATTTTAAGATGATTATGACATCATGGCAGAAGAAGATGACTTTGAATACGACTTTATGGCTGAAGATCACATACATGTAGAAGAAAAGGAGGAATACAGGAATGACAGGGCTGTTAGAATATCTAGTAAGTAGATGATTAAAATGAACTGTACATTTAATCAACCTGACAAAGTTAATTTGGATTAACTGGGATGGGTATGGAGGGTGGGTGCCATAGTTAGCAAAGGGGAATGACAAGCAAGCAATAGGAGGTAACCATGGCAACATATCCACTGGTCAACCCTTGTCACCTGTCACACTGATTGCTCAGTGGAAATAAACTTACCTTCCAGCTCATACACCACTGTATTGGGAGGGATTGGGCTATCAGTAAAGGAAGGAAGCAAATAAATTACCAGTGAAAACAAACATACAATGGGACAAGTCTCTTAAAGACGGGTGATATCCAATGCTGGTACACTACACCCCTTTAACTTAATTGATTAATGGATTGAATAATCTCATTCAATATCTTAGTAATTTTGTTCTGTCGTTGTTTAGAAAAAAAGTTATTATCTGAATAGAGAATATAATTTCTATATATTGAGCTTCTCAGATGGGCACTTTCCAACCCTTCCCATCCCCTCTCTTACAAACACAAATTAAAGCAACTTTTCAGCTTCAACATTGAAAAAGCGGAGGGGATATAATGATAGTTTTCTTGACTAGAGAAATGTTGTATTCTTTTAGCAATCATAACAAATTATGTTAGAAACAGAGAAAGTCCCACAGTGTAAGAGGTTTTGTCTGAGATTACAGTTCCAGTCCAATACTGAGAATAGGAATATCGTCTATTGTTCTAATAAGTAATTTTTTAATGACAAAAGTTGTTATCTGAATTTTTCTAATGACAGTAATTTTTTAAAATATTTCAGAGCAGGAGGTTTCTGACTTGTTTAATGAACTTCTAAGTGAGGTGAGTTAAAAAAGTCCCGTAGATGAATTCCTAATATTGAATTATTATCTGTCTCACAAAGTTGTGGTTTAATGGCTGTTGAATGAATTGTATGACCATTAAATGGCCATCAAGTCACTGTCAGTTAAGCTGCTGTTTAATGGCCATTACATGTATATAACCATTAAGCTTTTAGCTTGTAAAGCCCATTTAACATTGGCTTAACAGACACTTAATAGTCATTTAATGTTCGTGTAATGGTTGTGCAATGGCTGTTACATTTTTTATGGACCAAATTGACTAACTTGCACATTTAAATTACCCTATCTAACTTTGTTTCATAATAATCTGTTTTAGTGTAATGAGAATGACGATGATGATACATACACACATGCAAGGTTTGTTTCATTTCTCTTCTGATGTTTAAGTTTGTGTTACATGTGATTGCAGAAAATTGTGTTCATTGATCAAAGCATTTCCATAACAATTGCTTGTCAACAGATCTTTGCTATTAGACATTGAACAAAGTGATAAAGAGACAACAGTGCTGTTCACAGATAAACAAAGAGTTCAGTTATCCAAACAAATGAATCAGGTATGTCAACATAATTATAGAAATTCATGGCTCAGACATGTAGCAACATTGTGCACAAATGTTATTTGTGCACATTATTACACATTATTTCCTTTCCTGGCAAATAAATTGTTCTTTAAAGCATAGCTTTCATCTTATTCTTTTTTCATTTCAGCATCTTCAAATTCTAACCCAGGTTTATCTCCTGTCAAGAGAGGAACCAACTCTACAAGAGGAGGCAGACATCTGTCGTCAGTATGTCAGTGAACTGAGAGGATTTTGTGACAGGTCTTCATCTGTTCATCCTATCCTTGCATTGGGTGGTAGCATGCCAGAACAGTCTATGTTTGATTTACCTGGAATTGTAGAAGCTGTCAGGTAAAGTTTTTACTAAAAGTTTTTCCTGCTATGGCCAGGAGGCAGTAATTGGTCCACTGGTGAGAGTGTTGGTCCTGAGGCCAAGCCCCACTTTGCACACTAAATGTAGCCGAGGTTGAAATAATTATTGAACTCAGTAGTCCCTACCAGTAGTTCAAATTCAGCTTGTCAACCATGCTTGTAAATTGCCAACTGGATTGCCTCCTGCCAGTTGTGATTCTAAACCATTTAATGTTATGTTTATTAATTTGTAGTATTTACATGTAGTTGTGTAATAAGCCTTGTAAAGAGTTATGAATAAGTGGTGATATACAATGCAGCACAGACTATATTTTAAAGTAATTTATAAATATTGAAATATTTGTTTGCTTGTTTTGTTTGTATTTATTATTAAATAGAAGCATTAGAATGGCAATCTTTTACTAACAATAAATAATTTATGTATCTGAGTCGAGTGTAAATTTTTAAGAGGATCATGTACATTTACAAGTATGCAACTGATTAACTGATTTTCAAGAGGGTTATACAGGTATGTAACTCAGATTAATAAGTACTTTCATTTTAGGATCGTAAATGAGCCATTCACAGCAGTTAAACGTCCACGCAGCCCAAGAAAACAAGCCACAACATCTAAAGACAAAAGTAGAATGGCCAGGAATAATATACCCACAGTCTCATCTGCTAATCAAGCCATCATGGCCAACTCCCCTGTATTTAAAGAAAAGATATTACTACCACGGCATGGATTTTTCGATAAAGATTTTATTGAAAAGAAAGAAACAGCAAGTCTTAGAGTTAAATTTACTGAAACAGAGGACAACTTATTAGCGCTTGGCATGAAGCAGTTCCAGAGAAACTGGAAGCTAATTCAGTCCCACCTTCTTCCCATTAAGACACCTAAACAGCTTCAAATTCGTTGTAAGAATCTTCATTCATCAAGATCACAGGACAATATTGTCAAACATCTTAGAGATACAAAGACTTTGTGGAAATTATCTAATGAAATTAAAATTAGTGTCGAGTCAGGTAAGACAATAAATATTGCTCATTTTTACAGAGAGCAAATTTAGTTTATTAATTGTATCTATAGTGGAAGCAAAACTGTAACAGTTGTTATGCCGTATTTAGAATTTTGAATCTTGATTGGGCACTTTTCATGCAGTAACTCTAGATCTGACCACATTCCATATTTATATCCATAGATTTTCCATCCATAAAATGCATTCATACAAAATGGGTCAGAATCAGAGGCATAGCCAGGGGAGCCTGGTTCCAGAGGTTGTGGGAGTCCCCCTATTGATGTTGTTTGCCAGTCATTCCTACTTTTATAAGAAACCTTGGGACCATTTCTTGTAAGACCTGATAACTTTACAAGGTTAACTTACACAATAAAGTTTAAGGGTGTACTTTCTCAAAGCACACATTTTTAATTTCTATAGACAAGTGTCAGGAGCTTACAGCTGGAGCTTGTGTGCTCCCATAATTTCTCCTGTAAATCAACAGGCCTATTAACTTATTGGGTATTTCAAGAAACAGCCCCCCCCCCCTGACTTTTGTACTTTGTACTTCCATTTTCTGGATGGTGCAGTATACAGAAACAGTCTGACTACCAATCTGACTTTGTCTCAAATATGGACCATCCAATAGGATACCCATATACAACTGTTAATTATAATTATCCTTTGTTACTAGAAAATGGCAGAAAAGTTCAACCTACCATAGAGCCTGAATGGCTAATAACGTATCGTAATAAAGTAAAACCTCAACGGAAAGCGCTCCCTCCAATTACTCCACCCAAGCAAACATTCCCAGTGAAAGATGTAACACCACAACCAACAAGTGTCTCCACATCTCCTACATCTTCTATGGTAGACACAACTGGGGCAGTTGTCATTCAACTATTTGGATCAACACAAGGGTTTAGTAACTTGAATAAACAAAATAAAGAAAAGTCTTCTGATGAAACTCAAAAAGCAATGAAAAATAGTCCTGTTGCACCGATTCAAGAAAAGACTACAGTTTCAGATGAAGAAGTGGTTGAGCCAAATTCTGTAAATAATGAAATACAAATTAATGAGACATTAGAAGAAAAAATTGATTTAGTTAAAGAAACTATGAATGATGTTGAAATGGAGCCAAAAAGTTGCAGTCCGTTAGGAACAAATTCTCCTTGTGAATCACCTGCCATGTCACAAACTAGGTATTAATATTTATATAGTAATTGTTGTATGGGGTACAGTATAGAGCAGATTTCATATGACTTGGAAAACAACATGATCACTGCATAATACGTTTTCGGCAGGAATTTCAAATGTTTTTATATAGACATTGCGGCACTGACACGGTCAAGGTATGGTGCAGTAAACTTCCCACTCATTAGAAAACTGCTGTATTACATTAATTAGCTAGTGTATCATCCACAACTTACTAGTCTACTACTCTATCTTCAAGGGGGTTTATCAGAGTGGTACCAATCAGAACAAAGTTTCTGGTTTGTTGGAATAACAAAGAACAGTAAAACAAACAATGAAGGGTAAAACAAAACACATTGTTCACCATAATCTACCCATTCTTTGTTTTTGGAATTTCAAAAAATCAGAAGCTTTGCTCTGACAGTACAGGTTGACCCCTGACAATAATGTGAAGTATGATATTCCCTTGGGGGACGTCACTTTCTCTATCACAGATCAGGACTTGTACAAGCATGCATTCAATTCTATTAATTATATTTATTGTAATTAATAATCTTAGAACCCCTGACAATGCCGAAGAACAAGGAAGCAGTGCATCTCCTGATGTTCCCCAATCACAGGACAATGACCAATGTGATGGTGATGATAATCAACCAGGAAAAGATGATGATGATGGTTGCTATGGTGATATGGATATAGAAACCCCAGTTGAAATTGATGATGCTTCTCCATGTGCACAATTACCTGAAGATAAACAAGATCTCATTCAAGGACCCTCTGATTCCCCAGGACCACCTGTAAGCAAACCCATAATTTTTAGTACAAGGCCAGGGTGCCTGAGGCAGCTAACATTTGAAGGGTTGACTATGAAAATGACCTAAGTGACTTTTTGATGGATGTCCAGACATTGATATTTGGACATAAGAAAGTTAATTGACATCATTTTATACCACTGAAAAAATCATCAGAAAAAAGTCACTTAAATCATTTTTGTGAGCATCCCTTCATTTGCACTTTGGCAACAGGAAATGAAGTACAATGTATGGTCATGGTAAAGTAGTGTGACTCAAGTTAGACCATAGCCTTGAGATAGGCAAAAAAAGTTTTTGGCGGGCTTGTCGACTTAATTTTGTTTCAATTTTTTGTATTCCATTTGCAGGATGTAGTTGAGAAAACCTCAAAATCTCCTTCCCCTGTGACAACCAAAGCCAAAGTTGTGCGTGACAAGCCCTCAAATGTCACATCATTATCAGGATCAAGTAATGCCAAGAAAAATAATCCAAGCTTAGTAACACTCCCTCCTGATCCAAAGGTATTGAAACACATATTATGTAATCTGTTCAGTCAAATCAGTAGTACATGTACCTCTCCAATAGCCTGTGCTTCTCCATGATCTCTGAGTTTAGCATAGAATATGCCATCCATGAGTTACATCTACATGTAAAAGAAAAACTTAATTAAACTGTAAAAAATTTCTGTAGGAACACATTAGGGCACAAGCTTTAGCAGACAGCTATTTGGCCAAAGTGAAGGTAAGTATAGCCTTGTTCTCACTAGTGACACAAGGCAACACAAGTGCAACCAGATGTAAGAAGAGACAAAACTTTCCATTCTTTTGTGCGTACATTTGACTGTGCTTGTGCCACTACTTTTGCAAAGGAGAATCAAGTGCTAATAATGCAAGCTTTGCTTTGTCTTGAGTTGCTAGGGGAACCAGGCTCATATTGATCCCCAAATTTTCTTTTATAAGTAACTTACTGTCTAATTATTTGTAATATTTATTATGATTGTAGTCAGCTCTTAAAACCGACCAGGATCGCTATGAGGAATTTCTTGGTACATTAGTAGAATCATCAGCTTGTCAATGGACTCCTGTTCAGGTAAAAATTGGGGCTGGACACACCCTATAATTGCACCACTGACATTGGGGCTGGACACACCCTATAATTGCACCACTGACATTGGGACTGGACACACCCTATATTTCCACTACTGACATTGGGGCGGGACACACCCTATAATTATTGCACTGCTGACATTGAGGCTGGACACACCCTATAATTGCACTGCTGACATTGGGGCTGGACACACCCTATAATTGCACTGCTGACATTGAGGCTGGACACACCCTATATTTCCACTGCTGACATTGGGGCTGGACACACGCTATATTTCCACTGCTGACATTGAGGCTGGACACACGTTATAATTGTACCTTTTTATTTACTGCTTGCTTACTTCTCTCTGTACTGTAATTCTATTTCCTTCTCTTTCATTCTTAACAGCTTTATAGACGCATTGAGGTTGTCTTGGCAGATTATCCTGAACTAGTTGAGGACTTTGTTGCTTTTCTTGAACCAGAGCAAGCTCTAGAAGCTGGAGTGGTAAGATATTTACATCTCTGAATTATGTTGTACTTTACATTTGCATAAAACGGTTCAACAAAATCTCTTTTCTGTATTTAGAACTTCTAGATTCCAATATTATTACAATGTAATATCTGCCACTGTTAAGAACCACCCTCTATCCAATTGCAATGGCCATTTAAATTTGTACCAGGGCACCCATTGATGTACCAGCTTTAGATGATGGGTCTACCCTGGCTAAAGATTAATATATTTTATTATTATTATTATTACTTTACCATTCATTATGTTATCAAATAAATTGAATGAATAATAGAGGTTCTAACAACTGTTGTATCTGATTGTCCTTCCTTTACAGCTTATGGAAAACTTGGAGTTCATACGAGCGAGGACATTTTTAAGAAGATTAGAGGTAAGTCTTAAGGTGTTGTTACATGGTGCGATTTTTTCTGCAACTTGTCTCACAATAGCATTCCAAAACAAGTTGCACAAGCCATTCCAGGGGGTCTTACATGTTGTTGTACCAAAAATCATTGCTGCAATCATTTTCTCGCACTGTTTTTTTCAACTATATAGGGTGTTATCACACTGCAGTGGTGCATGCAACTTGTTTCACAAGGCCATTTATGAGACAAGTTGCAGAAACATTGCACCATGTAACAGCATCTTTATTGATAAGCTGTTTCATGTGCGAAAATGCTGGTTCTTTTGGTAGACAATGTGAAGATACAGCATTTTTATAACACATTTAAACTTTTTCTAGGTTCATTTTCACAAACATCGGTCACATTTCCAGAAAATTATTGAAGCTTTTAG
The DNA here is from genome assembly GCA_029948255.1 of Telmatactis stephensoni. Taxonomy (NCBI): domain Eukaryota; kingdom Metazoa; phylum Cnidaria; class Anthozoa; order Actiniaria; family Isophelliidae; genus Telmatactis; species Telmatactis stephensoni. The sequence continues at coordinate 738,373 of JALIZF010001775.1, forward strand.
TACGTGGAATGCTGGTGAAAAGACACCTTTAGAGGTAAATGATACAGTGTGCAAAGGGTTTTGTAATATTCCTTCTGATTAAGTATTAAATTGAGTTTTTATTTCTTTCCGTTTCCATAGCTTCATGAAAAAGTTGTTCCCTTACTACGTGGACAGCAACACTTAGTTGATGAGTTTCAGTCATTTTTTGATAACCTCAAACCTCCTGTCTGGTAAGTCAGCCAATTAGAAAAGTATTATTTAATAATATATTAATTAAAATTATTAAATATACAAGCCACTTATGCATGCATAATTTATTTATTTCTAGTTCTGATGAAGATTTTGAAGAAGTTGAAATAGGCAGTGGAAGTGACCCAGAGGTATTTTGATAGTTATATGTATTGTTGTTGTTTTTCTGATTATGATAGCCACCCAGCTTGATTGGATTGTGCATTGTAAGTGAGCAATGGCTTCTTTGTCCAGTTCTGTTCATGCCTGGTCACACCTTTATTTAACTTTATCCATGTAGCCCAGAGTAGCCTCAAATCCTCATGGGATAGAGGGTGGAGACAGTTGGTGATAGAGGGAGAGGGCACATACATGTACAGGCACTGAGGGGTGGATGGTACACTCAGGACTACCCTCTCCCTCTATCAGTGCTCGGTCCTACAGGTATTTAAAACCACACTGAGCTACACAAATTAGATTGAAGTCTAAACAAGGATGTGAGACAGCATTATCCTCTACCATCTTCTTCTATCAGTGCTCAGTCGTACAGGTATTTAAAGCTATGCTGAGCTACACAGATTAGAGGGAATTCAAAATCAGGATGTGAGAATGGACAAGTTGATAGAAGGTTGACCATAAAACTCTTTCCCTGCCAATATCCCTACACTAACCAATTTACGTTTGCACTGATAAAAAGATGGTGATGTTTAGTGTCAATCTTTACCCTTATAGGTAGATGACTTCGAAGAAGTTGTTATACCAGACATAATTGAACCCAGAAAACCCAAAGGAAAACATAAAGTTCGGCATTCTGCAAGAACATCCAGCACAAAACAGAAACTCGCTTCAAAGCCAGTTGGTGTGGTACGAACTAAGAATACCAAAAATGATAAAAAGAGAAGTATGCCTAAGAAAAGTCCTCAAGGAATGGATGGTATTTCTAGAGATGATGCAGCATCTGGAATTAGTGATGCAGAGGAGGAAACAAGTAATAAAAAAGGTAGATTATTGTTAGTGGCATCCAGTGCTGTATTTCATTTAATAAGTGAACTGCCTCAAAAAAATACACCTGTGATGAAATGCCTTTAAGGCTGACATTACTGTAAGAGTTACTAACAGTTAATGTAGAATAAGATGCAAAATGGCTAGCTAACAACCTCTAGCAAAAATTAATGCTTACAGAAATTAAGTTGCACTGTATGCCCCTCCCCCTTTGTCCATATTCAATATAATATTGCTCAATTAAGCTCACCGTGGCAATTTGGCAATTGGATGGCAACATTGTGACAGGGGGAGGGGGAATGGCAGAGGGGTGGAGAAAAGTGTTAATTGCACACAGAGATCCAAAAAACTATTAATAATAGTATTTTGCAACTAATAGTTCTGTAATAAGTTGCAAAGGAGTCTGCCTTAGCTGGCGTTCACTGTATACCTCTCCTTGAGCATGTCATAATGAGACTGTTCCTAATATTATTTCTTTTTTCTCAGATGAACCAGACAATTCAGTGGACCATAAAAGACTCCAAGAAGGTAGAACAGACTGTGATGAACTATTTTCAGAACAAAATCCAAGCTCTGTGAGAACTGAAGGGAGTGCCTCTGATTGTCCTCTCTCTGTTGCATCATCCTTTCATAATGATACAAGTAACGACAGTGTGCGGCATGATGACCATGAAGACCATCTCAAATCAAAGTGGATGGAAAGAGTTTCAAGTGATGTCATGGACGATGTCTGTGCTGATGTTACTGAAAATGACGATAATGATGACAGCGATAATTATGATGACAATGATGAATCAGCTTATGAAACTTCGGAAGATACTCAAGATGGCTCTGAGTTTACTCGTAGAACATTGTCAGCTCAAAACCATCAACTTGATCAAGATGGTCAGCTTGTCGTTCTTTGGACTCGGTGAGTATTTGACATTTAATGTATGTATATTTTACCTCTTACCACCGGTTATTTTGTGTCATACTTAATAAATATGATTGTGGCCCCATTTGGGACACAGATGCCTACTTCAATCACTCAGATGCTTATTCAAAAAGATAATGAAACCCCTGCCTTTGTTAAAAAAAATGACCTTATTTGGAGCATCAGTACTTTCATTCAGCCATGCACACTATCGCTCGTTGGAATATTTGTTTCATAATTTATTAATGGTCATATTTTCTTCCAGAGATGATGACCGCATTATTCTATCAACATGTCGCCACGAAGGTGTAGCAACTGATACTTTTGAAGAGTTGTCAACAAAATTAAAAGGAAAAACAGCTAATGAGGTACATTAATAATTTAGCATTTAGTTATGTAATAACTTAGAAAACTGTGTATTCCCTGTATCATTTATTAACTCACAATTTTGACATGGATTGAGTCAATCCATTTCCATACAACCCAAGAAAAGCGTGGGTCGGAGCTACATACATTTAGTACACATCTTACAGAGCACTTGTATATTCTGTTTTTAGATTAAAAGACGATTTGAGGAGTTAATGAAGCTAATAGAGGCTGACCATGCTAACCAAGAGAGCTCAAGTGAAGACGAAGATGAAGATGATGAGAGTGAAGGAAGTGAACCTGAAACAGACTCATAAATTAATGACCTTCTGTAAATAGTACTTTAGTCTCCTTCGCAGCCGTTTTTTGTATCGGGATCCCTGTCCCTACAAAAGAAACAGGGACAGGGATCCCGATACAAAAAAACGGCTGCGAAGGAGACTAATAGTACTTGTTTTGTTAATAAGCTTTGGTAAAAATTGTGGCATTAAATGTCAAATATTGTAGTATCATCTAGTTATATTGGGTGAAATGTCTAGAGAATGGTATAAAATATAAAGCTACTGCTTGAATACCCTACTGTATATAACACTTAACCTAGGTAAGGATACATTGATTGCATTTAAGCCATGAAAAAGTACAAAACCTAATTAATACTAAATAGCACAAAAACCTTTGCTTGCCATTGATTAATAGTACTACTTTGCATTATTTGGCCAATAGAATTTCACAGGTTAAGTGCAATCACTCCAGTGTAGAGTACAAACACTCAATGTGTGCAATACTTTGCACTAATTTAGTACTTAATGTAGTACACCGTACTAGATAGTACTAAATATCAAACAATAGATTTAGCATAATTTAGTACAAACACTAAAACTGTGCAAAACTTTGCAGTATTTAGTACTAAATAGTGCTGATTAGACAATAGAAAACAATTGAATTAGCATAATATAGCACTATTTAGTATTTTAATATGTGGCACGCTTTTAGTGTTTGTACTCTACTATTTAGTACTAATGTATTTTTTGCATGCTTTTAAGTGTTTGTATTCTACATTATCCTCTTTATATATTTGATAATATCCAAGGGTTAACCACAATAAATAGGTAAATAATATAATAGTTGTGTTATTTTGTTTCATATGGTTAGTATACTAAAGAAAAACCACTGTATGTGTTATTCAGAAAGGTTAATCTTTGCATAAGGGTTCCTTGAGAAATATACAAGTCATGTACTGTTAGTAGTAATAAAACTAGAAAGAAATTTTAACAAATTAAAAATAGAAAATATCAATAAAACTGGTGTGTACTTTTTGCGTAACTCTGTATTTTTAAATATTGGTATTTCAAATATGATTAAATTCCACTTCTTTGCAATATAAATACAGGTATAACACTAAAAAGAACTATTTTTTGAATGTGTCCCAATGATTCTACCATAACAATTTTTCCAGATAAACAGAAACTACAGTGTAGCAAGCAAACTAGATAGGGCTGCATCAGCTTATAAAGATGCAATAAGTGCTTTATCTAAGCAATATAAAATGTGTGCACATAGATCTTTGTACTGTGATATAAACACAATGGAAGATGTAGAGCAAGAGGAGGGGGAGGGGGAGGGGGGGGGTCAGAGAAAGAACAAAATTACAGAGTATGGAAGAAATTAAATAGAAGTTCCAGAGGATAGGGGGTCCACTTACAAATTCCCTCCTTGGTTGGAGTATGGATATTTTCTGGAGCTACACCTTATAATTTCCCATCAATGATTATTGGATAATATTAATCATTTATGGCTTTATGACTAATTTTAACTAATGACTGCCAATCAATGGTTTTTTTCTAATTTTTTCCTGTAAATTCACTGCCATACAAAGGACAAAATGTAGATTCTATAAGCTAGCTGATATTACTATGGGTTTCCAAATAGAATATCCCTGAGCATTAATATTATTTTAATTTTAAAATCATATTATTCATGCCATGGTGGTTAATCCTGTCTTGGAGGATGATTTTGAAGGGTAAATACAAAAGAGAGACAGCTGTAGAAGACCAAGTATGACACCACTGGCATTTGGTAACTGGAAAATCAACGAAGCAGAAGTTTGTCAGACACTAACAAGTAATCAATTTGTTTCAATTCTTGACATCAATAATTAATTCCAAGAGAAAAATCAAGATGTCTATATTACTGTCAGAAAAAGTTTCCAATGACCAAACCAAAATTTTTAAAGCAGTGCATTATAATTTGCAAACCATAGTTGCTATCACACCATCACACTGAGTATCGGTGAAAAGGAAACCTATCCCCAGATGAAGGCAGGGCTGGATGGGTGGGGCAAAGAAGAATGATCTGCAGTGATCAGCAAAGAAGCAAGGCCCACAAACTTGGCATTAATAAATGTATCCCTGAACAAGCCCTGAGAATGCCCCACAACCACCCTACAATATGGGAAATACAGCTAGCCAGCAATATCTTGAGTTTTAACCTTACCTAAATTACATTTACCCCATAGTTAAGGTGGCACAACATAGTTTTTTTATTGACAATGCTTCCGTTTTTCACTCCAAGAATTGAACAACTTACTCTTGAGCAACTAAAATAGTTTTTACACCAGTTATTGGACTCAAATCAAAGTTTTGATTTTTGTCTATTTTTCTTCAATTTATGTTGCCATAGCAACGGTAAACAAAGATGGCTGTAATCAATTTTTCTACAATATCTCTCGAACTCGAGCAGCTCTAGACAAGGGACTACATGGACAATAAATTATACACTAAGGCAAAGAAATTAAGGCACAAATCAGAAATTTTTACTAGGCCGTTTTGGAATAAATTTGAAACAATTCAAAAAATGAAATTTATTGAGGAACTTATTAAGTGACAAGCTTACCCTAGTCTAATCACATTGATTTTCCTGTCAGTAGATGAACTGAGGTCAAGGTTTTGTTTTTTTATCAGTTTCAGTGGAATTAGTGTTACCATGGCAACTACATAAAAATAAGGCTGAAATCAGTTTTTCTGAAATATCTCTTGATTTCAAAGAATTCCAGGCATCCAAATACTATTACTATGAAACAAAGCACATACTAAGATAAAGGAGATAAAATGCAATAATTTACAATGTAAAACTCTTTGATTGAAGTGATTTGGAATAAATGATCGGAAATGGGCAAATTTGCATTATTTATGTTTTTGTGATTTATTCCAAGCAGCTTGGTAAAACATTTTTTGGATTTAGCCTTAATTTCTTTGTTTTAGAATGTAGTTTATTGCTCAATCGTGTAATCTCTTTTCTAGAGCTGTTTGAGTAGGAAAGATATTTTAGAAACTTGATTTTAGCCATCTTTGCTTACTGTTGCTATGGCCACACAAATTGAAGTGAAGTAGTCAAAATTCAAAACTTTGATTTAAGTCCCACAACTAAACAGTGTATAAACTATTTTGGTTGGTCAAGAGTAAGTTGCTCAATTTGTTGAGTGAAAAACGGAAGCATTGTCAATAAACTATATTGAGCCAGTACCTAGTAAACACTTTAAGGCAAGGTTGCCCCTTATAATCGGCATAAGATCTCGGCATGAGGTGGTTGCAGTTTTTTTCTGAAGGTTTATTTTTAGTATTTTTATGCAGCAATAACTAACCTGGATATTAATATCGTGGATTGCCATTCCATACAAAACCCAAATTAAAGAAACTATTGTAATCATGAAAGAGAAAACAAATGGCATGGACTCTGTACTTTTAGTCTTGACCACTGTTGCCTGTAGAGAAGAATGGTTGCATGATAAGAATGTGCGTGCCTTAAGGTTACTTTTTTATCGACTACTAAATTTAGTGATTTCTCTAAAGGGAGATTTAGTGGCTACTAATAGTTTAGTGATTTTCAAGGAAATGATGATTTTTACTGCAATTGATCAAAAATACCGTCCAAAGAATACAGTATCTGTCTGGTTTTTTTTTTTTTTTTTTGTCGTTGGTCTGTCAGTTTGTTTATCCAGCTATGTGTCTAATAGAGCAGGTTTCATATGCAGTATGGTGCTGCAGTATGGTGCACCATAGAGCAGATTTCGTATGGGTGTGAAACGGACCCCACCGTGACGTGGCCGTGACAATGCCATAATGTCCATAAAAACATTCGAGATTCTTGCCATAACTGTGCCGTGACCGTGTGGTGCCATTTTCACAGTCATACGAAATCTACTCTACTGTATGTGACCGTGTCAGCACTGTGATGTTTCCGTCTACATGAACATATGTTGGAGCTGTGATGTCTACATTTGAAATTCCTACCATGGATGTGTACTGCAGCTGTGATTATCCTGCTTTCACAGTGATATGTCATACAAAAACTGTTCTTACTAATGTATATCAACTCACCACAGTAGCTAAGGGTGAAGCCTGCATTGAAATTGTAACAACTGTACAAATTTTTCCCAGAAGATAGGTTCTGTCAGGAGTTTCAGTAACTTTATTCACCATGTAAATGTACAGTATAAGTCCACCTATGCCAACATAAGTGATAAGTCGTAACTCAGAGGTCTGCAAGTATAATGAATACAATTTCTGTAACTGTGTCTGAACATGTTTGATAGTAGCCTTTTGCCTAATATATAATACAGTTGAGACTTTTGGTGGTATGAAAAGTACAGGAAAAAACTATTATAATTAATATTTACCGTCTCTTTGCTGTAGTACAAAAAACACATCATGTATAAAACCTGCATAGTAGCACCAACAGAGTTGACTGTGATTAATGTAGAATCTTCCTTGAGAATACCGTAAGTACACCATAATGTACAACTGTGGACATAAACATGTACAATGAGTGAGACGGATGAGTGAGACTGTGTATGTACCAAATGTGCAGTTCCAGAAAATATCCATACCCCCACCACGGAGGGAATTGGAAATTCCTGAAGGGGAGGAGGGTCAGAGAAGGAACAAAATTATGGAATTTGTATGGAAGAAAAATGGAAGTTCCAGAGGATAGGGGGTCCATTTACAAATTCCCTCCGTGATGGAGGTATGGATATTTTCTGGAACTACACAATCTCCAAAAGCCTGACATGTTGCCCCTCATTTTGGCTTTTTTAGAATCCTTTCTGGTTTCCTGTTAGTTCTAACAACTCCAACAGGGACAGGCAGTCTACTTTATAGTCATCATTAATCTGACTTGTTTCCATCACCCTGTGATCCAATCCCACAAGCTAGCTATAAGGGTGGTAGTGAATGCATGGTACATGTAATATTCACAAATTTTCAGCCTGTTTAAGTGACAGGTGGACATAGAAGAAGATGCTTTATTAACAAATACTTTGCAGCCATAAGCTGAATTGTGTATAAATAATTATAATTAAATGCTAATTATATACAATAATTTCTATAAAGATTTCAAGAACAGTTTCAAACATTCAAATTCAATTTGCCTCACAGCATGAAGATATTATAAAAGAGTTTTTCAAACAATTTGTTTTGAATTTAGGTATAATATACTTTCACTTATGTCTGATGTTGTATTTACACCTAGTGGAGGGGAGGCAATAGGCCATGAAGTTTATGTCCCCGATCCAGCTATTGTCTATTTATGGAATTGAATGTCGTTCTGCAATATTTTTTTATGATGTTCTTCTAAATGTTCTATTTTAAACAAAATGACACAACTAAAGCAGTTATAAAAATAACTTTAAAATGGGGTAATATCTCATGTCAAAAAATCATCCTGTCACAGTTTTCCAGGGCCTGTTTCTTCCATGCATTACTATAAGACCTGGCCAGTAATTTACAGTATAAGAGCTTACCAGCAATGCAAAAATCAAATTAAGGGATGTGGGATAATGCACACACCAAGACATTGAGTTACGTACAGTACAGACCAGAACATTTTTCTTGTTTTCACAATATGTTTAAGTCAAAATTTATCTTTTCCACAACAGTTACAAAGATGTCCTGCAGGTCGTGAAAACGTCCCACTTTAATAACAGTTCTAACAATATTTTAGCAGTAAAATATTAATAGGTATTTATTTTCATAATTCTTACTTCATAAATGTTGTCAAGAATGGAAGGAATGGTACATTATTGGTGCTCTTCTTCTCAAACATTGATTTGCAAGTTACCCTATAACAAACAGTTATTCATTGTAGTAATCTGCATGGATTTGTGATTATTTACAGCCTGGGTTTGATTGCTTGAAAGCAGATACATCAGTAACCCAGGGTTATATATATCTAAAGAAAATCTTTGGTTTTAATGATCAATTCTCAAAGAGTGATTAAAAATAGGGTACATCAGTACTAAAGGTACAGCATTTGACTTAATGCCATCCATCCACAGATCTCACTTTCGTGATCTTTTATATTCATTATATTCATTAATGTAGAATTCAATACGATGACAAACAAGTGAGACTGTCTCGATGGACCTTTTTAAATTCTTTCAACACAAGTAACATTACCGTAGTGATTTTATATCAGATTGAAAGAAAAGAACTCTGTCTCATCTGCTAAATCAATTGAATACAACAAATAAAACTGAATATAACGGAACCACATCATCATGAATTGATTTTAATAGCGAAAATAAGCTTATGAATAAACAAAATGGACAAACTTGATGAGATGAGACAGAAAACACTGGATTTAATACTACTCCACAAGACACGTATGCTGCATATTTACTTACAGTCCCGATAAGAAAAATCCAATCGTCAAAACTGTAGCCAGCCATGACAGTATCCAAACAAGCATAACGAACTGCACTCTTTAAAAACACAAGTAATTAGTTTGATAACAACGTACAAATGGATTGTTTTGTTCTGAAGAACACCTTTGATCCAAAATCAGATGAGCCCGCGATCGTCTTAGGATTCTTCCACACAACACAGGGATCCCAAACTACCTCGGTTTCACACAGGAATCCCAACCTATCTTCAATTTCTTCCACTTCTTCTTCTTCCGTCCCACTTTATTGTTAAATACATAAGTACAATTAAATTAATAAGCAGATGTGTTATTTTTGGAGAAGTTAGAAGAATAAGCATCCCTAGGTGTCATGAGTGATAGAGCGCTTTTCGTATGAGTGGGAAACTGACCGTACCAGTTACGGTCAATGCACGGTAAGGTTACGGCAGGAATTTGGAATGTTTTTGTCGACATTACGGTACTGACACGGTCACGGTACGGTACGGTCAGTTTCCCACTCATACGAAAACCGCTCTATCTGATCCAAGTTGTAATAGTAAAGCATGCATCATTAGTTGGGATTAATCATAGCCGAGCTATAAAAGTCATGGAAGCTTGCATAGAGTATTCCAAAACGAAAAAATTCAGACCCCCAGAGCCTCTGACTCTCGAAGGCAACCTTTCCGATCAGTGGGATCGTTGGAGGCAACAATTCGAGTTATACCACAGGTAGCCCAAGCTCACTATTAGTGGCTATTTATAAGAGAATGTATGTCACTCAATATCACTCAAAATTTCTGTCTTAATTTTAATAAAATTCCACGAGACTTCTAGAGTGCGTTGTTCATGCTTTCATCTAACCTCTGGATGAGTTTCAGGGAAATTCGTCGATTTTAACTCTGCTCACCCTAAGCCACTCAAAAATGGAGAGACTTCTAACTAGAAGAGACTCACTTTAAGGACTAGTCATAGGAGTAGCAGATAATCAGTTAAGAGAGCGTTTATTGCGAACGGATGACCTTAAGGTACGGTAATACGAGCAACAAAATCACTCAACTTCAGTGTCTCGCTGCGAGACGAGTTGAAAATCAATGTTGCACGTTTTTCCACCCGAGAACAAACTTGTCTCGCAACAAAATTATTTGTTGCAGGTTGAAAAAGTTTGTTGCAGCAAGTAGACAGTCGCTCTACTTTTTGCAACAAAATTTCATAATGTTGCGCGTGTTACCACCCCAAAGTCAACTTGTCTCGCAACAAACTGCGAAATGGCTTCCTTCGTGTCTGTGATTGATCAAATCAGAAATCAGGATTGCAGCAAGTTTGCTTTCGGGTGGAAAAACGCGCAGCATCGCTCTTCAACTCGTTTCGCAGCAATGTTGCGAGACAAGCTGAGTGATTTTGTTGCTTGTATTACCGTACCTTTAGTTATGTTACAATGTTGCAATAAAACTTGACCAAGCATATGAGGCAACAACACAACGGTAGAGGTTATTTCGCGAGCTTCAGAACGACATTTCGCATCAAAGAACCCCATTATTAGAGCTAGATTTTAGGTTTTAGGGTTAGGTTTAGGGCTAGGTTAGGGGTAGACCCTATCCCAGTCTCTAGCCCTAAACCTAACCTTTTTCTAGCCCTAATAACGGGACCTTTTGACGCGAAATGTCGTTCTGAAGCTCGCGAAATAACCTCTACCCAACACAACGCGCGATGACCTTTAATAAGCAGATCTCCCAACCTCGTTCCCAGGACCCTCCCTGGGAATCGAACGAGGTTGCAGATCTCCGACCGGAAATCAGACCCCAGTCAATGCAGTAAGTCTCAACAGTAATTCCAACAACCACAGACTAATTCGCCTTCAACTTGCAAATATTGTGGTGGATCTCATCCACAAGGGAAATGCCCAGCCTATGGCAGAACATGCATGAAATGTCAAAAGAAAATCCAAACCTCCTCAACAGGGGGAGTACGGATAAAAATTGGAATAGACCAACAAAAAGTCTTTACTTCCAACATTTTTCACTATAGTGTCAATTGTTTTTATTCTTATTGATGTCATACCCCATATTCAATAAGTCAGTATGTTAATTTGCTCCTCAGATGAGTTATTGAATCCGTCTAGCACTAAAGGTAAAGTTTTGTTGGTATTAAAAAATGTCTTTTTACCACAAATATTTATAAAAGCTGTATACATGCATCAAAAATTATGTTTAGTCAACTTTCTTTGTTGATTTGGCTGGGAAAAGTAGAAACAGGGAAAGCTGAATCAGACCTAAACCAACTCCTGTGATATTTGGAGCCTGAAATAACAATAAAAAAGAATATTAAGCCAAAGAAAACAATAAAAAATTAACCTTCCCAAATAATACAATAGCTAGATTGTTACAAATACATTCCATTAACTGTATATATATATTCTCCTATAATTAACAAAAGTGACCACATTTTTCTACCACAGGAATCCCAACATGTCAGTAAGCTACAAAGTGCAAGGTACATGTAGCAAAGAGGCTACCATGGGCAACTGCAGGGTTAATGCTAATCCTCTTTCAAACAACTGGGCTCTTTGGAACTTTCAGTGGTTTATTACATGCTATAATATACAAATGGTATTATGTACATAATGTCAAGAAATAGCGTGACTACATACCATGATAGTAGAGTCCCCTAGTACATAACCATAGGACAACCAAATCATTGAAACTATTGTCATCATCAAACAAAACATGAATTGCATGGATTCAGTGCTTTTTGTCTTGAAAACAGTTGCCTAGAAATAAATCAAAATATTGACTACACTAGCTGGTAATCATTGAAAGACCTACAAAAAATAATATTCAATTCCAAGCTTAGGTGCTGGATCATATTTGAACTGAGTTTGTTTGATGTGTTGTTCTCTTCCATGTCACAAGAGTTTTTTCTCTGGTTTCTCCTGTTTTTCCTCCCTCTGCAAAAATCACCATGTGAGTTGAGTGTTATATGTAAAATATTAGTCAGAATGTAGAGGTAGTGAGTGTGGCATGACTGCTAAGCAGATGAAGAACCACTATGTGGATATGCTGCTGTGAAAATATTATTTATTTTTATGTTATTTATTTACACTCTTTACTCTAGGGACCAGGACTATTGATAATATTCCTGACACCCTAAATAATTCTTATAAGGCTGTGCTCTAGCAGTAATTTATTTTAAACAAAATTATAACCTACCACAGAGAACAAGGGTGAAGCCTGCATCACAATGGTAGTTAAAATGCAAGCCAAACTCAGATATTCTGTCCTAGTATACCTATCACGAACGACCTTTGTTAGGTAATACTCAAGGCCAAATGCTATGGCACCACACAATATGATTAAAGTGAACTGGACACTCTGTTATATAAAGAAATAACAAGCAAATCACTGTTAAAATCAGTATGTTGATCAATCAGATCCTTGATCTGTTAGTCTGCAGTTTGTCGGTCACTTGCAATCAGTCTCAGTGAGTAAGTGAGTCAGTCAGTGTGAGTCATTCATTCAGTCAGTTAGTGTCTCCGTCCATCTATCTGTCAGTCAGTCAGTCCATCAGTGGAATGTTTTTTTTCAGTCAGTCAATCAATAAAACTCAATCAAGGAAGTCCACTGCAATACATGATGTTCTTTACATGCATACCTTTCTTCTGCTAAAAGAAATATAGCACACCATATAAATTGCTGATAAACCCATTCCTGCAGCATTGACAAACTTGACAGTGGCATCTGCCTTCATCACTCCATAGAAAAACCACAATCCACAACTACAAATAAGTCATATCACAGTCTGTTGACTATATTGCCCATTTTCTGGAACTTCACATTTACAGTCATTTCAGAAAATGTTGTCACTCCTCGGTCTCAAGCGTATGCCACTCGACTGAAAGGGAGTATAGGTAGAAATCACTGAAGTGACTATAAAATGCATTATCTAATTAGTCATGCCAAGGACTTGAATAATCCACACTGTTCACTAGGGAAGCTCTGCACTGTAAGCTCGAGGCATGAATGAGTAAATATGCATTTTATTTAAGTTGCCTCAGTGATTTCTACCCATATACTCCCTTTGAGTTGAGTCATGTAGGCTTGAGACTAGTCAGCGACAATGTTTTCTGAAATGACTGTATGTGAATGGGCATGCAAAGAAGGTGAATATATATTATCCTTTAAGGGGTCATTATGTTTTTAAGGTATGATATAATTTGATAAAAAAGTGATAAAATAGTGATATCGATTAAAATTACCTAATGTGTGTTGTAAGGAAAGGCAAAAATGGTACTGTTCCAGTTCCATCATTATCAATGATTTTCTTGCAATCAATCCTGCAGTAAAACCACACAAAACAATAAGTTTATTATTCAATCTGTTTTGAAAATGTGAACTTGTTAGGATATCTAACATTTTTTATCAAAACGACATTCAAACAGGTTCAAATATCCAATCATAACACAATGGATTGAATGTTTGATCAATTCCTTCGATGAATACTTGCGTTCTAGAACTTTTGATCAAAATCAATTTTAGAAATAAATGGACATATTCAAGAACTTACAATCCAGTAAGGAAAAGGCCAATTGTACAAAACGTAGCCATCCACGATAAGAACTCTACAAGACTCATCATCATGGAGTATTTATGCTAAATTAAAAACGTTCTTCTCTGCAACTTTCTCTACAACAAACTCCGTCCGGCAATATTAACTCACGTAAATCAGTACCCGCCAAACAAATGAAAAACCCAGAACTAGCTACCAGTTCTTCTCTGTTTATACACAGGTAGCCCGACAAAGCTCTGTTGCTTGCAAAAATGAACGCAAAAATGGGGAGGGAATCGCAAAAGAAGACAGATAGGTGTGTTGGAAAGTATCATAATCTGTGTTTAGAAATTCAGTTCACATGCACTCGCACGTTTGTCGCTGTATATTGCTGGGCGTTAAAACGCGGACGAGTATAGAAAGCATAGACAAGTATAGAAACAGAAATTTTACAACAGGATTCTCAAGGTGTAGGCAGCACCTGCTGTTTCGAAACTGAAATAGCAAATCATTTGAGCTGAAAATCTTGAACCCATTAGCGCAGATTCCAGTGCCATTTTTCTCCCTTTCTTCCTCTTTCTTTCCTTTTTCCTCTTCCTTTGTTTCTTATTATCCTTTCACTGTCTTTCCTTTCCTTCCCTCCCCCCCTGCCCCCCTGCCCCCCCCCCACCCCCCCCCCCCCCACCCCCATGGCCGGATTTTTTAATCTGGTCGAAAAACAAAACAAAACAAAAATCGAAAACAAAACAAAACAAAATATAACAAAACAAAACAAAAACACATCCAAGGATAGTCTGATTTTTAGACGGCTATGACCTCGAACCATGCAAATTGTTGACCGACTCATTCGGTACATATTTCATTTTAACAGGAGCCGATTCTGATATTAATGGAAATCATAAATAAATGGTAGATATTTCTTGAAACAGATCATATTTTAAATGAGAACATTGACTAAAAGAAGTCAAGTAAGCATCGGGTCAAGTCTGTATGTTTTCCGTTCACTGACTTCGTGATGGCTTCAGAAGTAAGATCCGAATTACACTCACACACACACTTACACTCTTACATACTCGATGACATAGTGGTTACAGCTTTACAAGCCAGTAGCCACAAAAACTGATCGATCAAGGCCTTTGTGGTCAAGATAACTTTATTTACAGATT
>JALIZF010001755.1:705000-725179 GCA_029948255.1 Telmatactis stephensoni
GTAGTTGTGGTGTTGGTGCATGGTGTTAGTGACTGGTACTGGTGGTGACTTGAATGGTGGTGGTGGTAGTTCTGGTGGTAGTTGTGTTAGTGACTGGCGGTGTTGGTGGCTTGTGTGGTGGTGGTAGTGGTAGTTGTTGTGATGTTCGTTGTGTTAGTAGTAGTGGTAATGATAATCATATTTTCGCACTTAAACGTTTGTAGAGCCGATAAGAGAGAGTTGTGAAGCTGTATGAAATGAAAAAAAGCATTATCGAAAAAATATCACAATAAATTAATGAAATAACAATAATACAAAGTTAACGAAGCAGCTATAAGGGGTATACACTTTGGGGGATCAAATCTTCAAGTCGATCACAAGCAAATTGTATTTCTTTGAAGATAACAGCAGCAATACATTGGTCAAAGTTTTATCTCCTTCTCAGTTGGGCGTGTACCAATACCAGGGATAACAACATAAATATCTACATACCCTTTGGAGCTTTTGGAGCAGTTGTTGTAGCTAAAATTAAAAGAGATAAAAAATATAAAATACCAGACTAGAGAGAACAAAGAAATGATATATAAATAAGCAATAGAGGGGCTGAAAACGCTCCAATAGGCCTACAGTTCATCTTTGGAAACACGAATTGCGATTTGCATTACCTACAGCTCGATAAAAGTCTATGAGGGGACTGTATTACTTACGAATGCTCAATGTTGGAGTAATTTGATTGTGTGAAGTCGGCTTTGTCGTCAGTGATCCTGAATAAGAAAAGATTTTTTAAATGTTGTTAAATTTGGGATTCACTGCTGTAATCGGATCATGGTTTGATAGTTGCCGTGCATGGTGACGAGGATAAGAGGCCTGGGCTATATTTACTATGAAAATATTAATCTTGTTTACGATTTCTGAACATGTGTAGGACATTCGGTCAGTAACTTTCTTCATCAATTTTTGCGTCGACCAAACAAGGCATGTTTCATACTTCTTTCTGTTTGGATGACGCATTTGTTTTATTTACAATTTATCGTGCCAAACTCAACTTTAGTCTTGGCTGGAGGTATTCATCAAGGTCATGAACGTTTTTGCAAGATTTCCAGATAATAAGATTTCCAGATAGTAAGATTTGAAAAAGTTTATTTTTGTGCTTAGTCATGTTTGATTTCACAATAGAATGCTTCTGCAGTCCATTACTTTTTCACACAAGAAGACAAAATGTACTTGAATGCTCTTGAAAGACTTACATGCAGTGACTTACATGCAACTAGCCAATTCCCAAATTAGTGCTTTACAAAGACATTCATTCATATTTCGCGTACAATTTGTATCTATAATATCTCACAAATTGTATCGTCAGAAATACACAATGAACGCATTTAATTGGCAGCTAGTGTACAAGAAAGTAGTTGTAGGTGAAAAGCATAACGACAATTTAAAAACTTCATTAATTTTAACTTTTATCTAATTGTTTCGGGTGATCAAAGCAGACCAAACAATAATCGCATTATTTTAGCATCAACATATTCAGCTTCATGTTATTTTCTTGAAAACGCTCTCATAGATTTTCTTTAAACGTTGTCTGGCTTTAGCTACAGGTTCAAGCTGTTGTGTATGGTAGTTCATTTCGAGCGGTCAAGTCTTGATATCGGGAACATGCGCTGTAGCAATTTTAGTGACGTCATCGGGGCGTGGCCGCATTAGCGCTGATCTTCATCAAACTAACATCCAACAAAAATTTATTAAAAGAGGAGTCGCTCAGAAAATAGCTAGTTCAACAAGGCGCTGTGACAAGATTTACAGGGGTTTAAAGTTGGGTAGGTGTGTATTAGTCCGACACCAAGGCCAGCCTCCTTAAGTCATTCCTTTGACAGACACGGTCTTGCTGATAGAGCGTGATGGTCTACCAGTCTAAACATACCCTCGACCCCAAATATATTTATATTATACCCCATATATTTTTACAAATAGCAGTGGCTAACTCGAAAGCCTTATGCTCCTTTAGCCACTGCACACAATATATATATGTAACTAATCCATGCAGTTCTTTTTTATTATTCTATATCAATATATATCTGTAAAAAAATGTATAAATATATAATGTAATTATATCTATTCTTGGTGTGTGAATACAAGAAACTTGAACTTGATCTCTCCGAGAAAGACTGAGAGTGAGAGGTTATTATGATTAATTCAAGTAGATAGCCCGTTAAGCTAAAATTACCCAGAGAAGGTCAAAGAGCAAGAAAAACAAGACGATGGTAGTGTAGTACACGTAAGGCTCGGGAAGAAACAAATTTACAGTTGGGCGTGTATTTCTTAACAAAGTCCGGAAATTTGAAAGCTTATTTCCCGCACTGACTGAGCAGACCCACACAAGCTGTTCGCACCGCCGAGTGCACGACCACACGGGCGTCTTGTTCCAAACAGAGGAATAAGCGTCAACGATTTGATGCCTGTAAAGCAGACGATTGGGAAATTTTGCTTTCTAGAAAGTACTTCTCCTTTAACTCTTCCGCGGTTCAGAGTTCAAACTTCCGGATACGATTTATTAAGGAAGTCATGTAAAATTCTTCACTCGAGAGTTTTGGAACGCCGGAAGGTGCCCTTTTCCGCCAAGTTAAAACATGGTGTTTTATGACCATGTTTGACTCTCGCCCCACAAATTGAGACGCGTTCCTATACAGCTATTTCTAAAAGATTGTCTTGTCATCACTGAAAACTGCTTTCCAAGACGAAGTCGATCTCTTCTATTCACATCACTCAAGCACAACTCTCCAGTATGATCCTTTTGGGCGAAGGTTATATAAAGGATATTACACGGTGGCGCGAAGATATGGAGTTTATCTTCGAGTGGAAAGAAATATTTCACGAGTGAGCGCAGCAAACGAGTGAAATATTTCTTTTCACGAGAAGATAAACTCCATATCTTCAAGCCGCCGTGTAATTTTCTTTTTATCATATAATTACTGAGATTTACTGAGCTGAACATCCAACAAATAGTGCACCAAAGAACGAAATAAAAATGTCAACTCGGCCGTTTTGGAACTGAAGTTTTACTGAAATATCACAAGGCTTATACCTTAATCACATGCTACAAATGAGCTAAATTATTATTATTTTTTTTTGGTTTCTTCTTGTTAATTCTGCCATGTTGATACAACTGAGTACATAGTAGCTTGAATGGCGGGAAAATCAACCTGATATCATCACATGTGATGATATCGAAATCCTGCGCTCTGATTGGTTGTTTTTGATATCATCACATGTGAATGATATCAATGGCCGATACCCTCTATATTTGCGCGCTATATTGTGTTGATATCGAAGTAAGTATATGATAAAGAATATTGTAGGACCTCTTTCATATATCTAAATAACAGTTTATATTTCAAATGGTAAAATCCCTACCCTCGGTTATATTTCAACTTGTCAAATTTCTGCCTTTATATTGTTTATATGCCTTCAGTTTGAAAATAGTAATTAGTCTACTCTCGCATAGTATCACAATTTTAAAACTTTAGTCGATTGAACGGGACTCGCATTTCGGTCTTGGAGCACGCAATTTAGTTTTCAAAAGACAATCTTTGAAAAGTAGAACAAGGCAGATCGATGAGAAGAACGCGCGGGTTATAGTTAGAGACTAGGAAGAAAGACTTCAGCCACGATCGACTAAAAACTGTATCGAATCGCATGAGATAATAGACAAAATAAATGGAGGCTGATATTCACTTACTAATCCGAATAAAATTGAAAGCGTATCTGTTTAGCTATGATTACTTGCGCCTTCTCAGTCTATTCACGCGCTGAAACGGATTTAATTTTCCCCCTAAAAACGATATTTAGAAAATCTTCCTTTCTTGAATTGTATCGAGATTAATGTCGTAAAAATAGCCTCTAGTCTGTTATAAGATAGCCTGTTTGCAGAGGTTATCTTGCTAGGGGGAGGTTAAAGGGAACTTCTGCTCGCAGAGTTGTTGCGAGCAGAATTGGGAAGAAGACATACGTACCTTGTGATTTTGCAGGCTTTGAATCTGTTTAAGAACGAAACATTTTGATTAATCTTATCAATCTATCCCAACCGTACCAAATGCAAAAGACGTGTAACATTTTGGAAAGTAGTGATAGTTGTTTGATTATCATGTTTCTTCATCTTTATTTGTCTGCTTGCTTACTGGCTGTCATTTATTTGTTTTTGTGCTCACATGTTTGTTTAGTTTCTTGTTCGTTTGTTGCTCGTTTATTTGCTGTTTTGCTCTGCTTGCTTGCTGTCATCCGTGGTAGTTTATTTGTTTGTTTGTTTGTTTGTTTGTTTGTTTGGTATTGTAGCTTATTGTTTGCTCATTTATTTGTTTGTTTGCTTATTTGTTTGTTTGTTTATTTAATTGTTAATTTGTTTGTGTGTTTTTTCGTCTTTTAGTGTCGTTTTTTCATCAACTAATTTGTTAGCGACATGTCAGTCAGTTGTCTCAGACTAAGGGTCATTCGATCACTTTTTGCCGACTCTGGAAACTACGACCATTACATTTGATAATTACATTTTTAAAATAGCCACCTATGTAGTATGAATCCAGCAAAATACGCTCGCTATTTACTCTAAAAATTGCCGTTTTGTTTATTCTATCTTCACTAAAGTATTAAACATGTTTTTATCGATAGTTGTTTAAGATTTTAAAACCGATACCAGATCTCGTCCTCATGAGTAAATCACGCTTGTAATTGTGTAGGAACATTAAAACTTACCACAATGCTGCAAAGCGGAGAGCAATACCAGAAGAAAAAATTTTTTCATCTTCGGTGTTTGTAATTATGGCTGCTTCAGTGATGAGTCTAAAAAAATCCAAGAATAATTCACAGTTTAATATCCGTACGCACTTCCAGTACATCGCTGCTCTAATCCTAGCACATGCAAAACAGTCTTCAAAAACCGTGTGATTTTTAAACATTTCATGAATATTTTCCTCTCACTGTTGTGGTCTCGTGTAAAACAAGCGGAGAGCATAGGTTCTTTCTTTCTCCATAGGTTGCGTCGCGATCACAGAAACAGTTGAACCCCTGTTAGCAACGATATGCACATTCACGTCCCTAAACATCACCTAAAACCCAACTATGTAGTATTTCAGTGCAATGTTTACCTCTTAAGTGGATCTACATGCAGTCTAAACAACCGAACAAAAGCACAAACAAGTAATATGTAGTCTTCTAGTTGACCCGACGTTGTTACGTTTGATTGACTTGACTGGATGACCTTATTGACGCAGTTGGACTCAAGTCTAGAATGCTGATATTTCTTCCCACGTGCACCATAGCTCACATTGCGGATCTACATAAAGCCCGACGATTCTCTCATTAACAAGATGCCCATATACCCTTCATTCGTTGGACATGCGGCGTGTATGAAGACTGTGGCTGATCACTGGTAGCAACGTCATTCGTTCGTGTAACGACATGATGGAACGTGCTGGTCGTATGGTCAAAAACTAAATCTTGTTTCACAAGATTTTGAAATGTGTCATTGTTGACACCGCGGCAAAATGTATCACGCATGCGTGCCTCCCCAGTCCTCCTCAATGTTAGCCTCACTGAAAACATTTCGGTAGTCAAATATACAAAATTTTGCCGGCGAAACTCAAGCCACAGAAGCCAAACTCAGTCCTCAAAAAATGTGGTTAAGGACTCTGAAGTATATTACATTGTAAATTTAGCCTTTTTAAGTGATTGTAAGTCATTCAATATTGACCCAATTAACACTGGACTTCGGGATCAGTGTAAATCTCAATGTGCTCTATTTGATTATGTAAGTATCGTGTTTAGGGACTCGTGCCCATTCCCCTCACGGCTTGAAATCTGGCAATGATTGAAAAAAAGTCCCAAAGGACATTGATAATTGATACTGAATCAATCTTATAATCCACAATGCAAAACCGAGGAATCACATATAATCTCATATCTATAATCTCAACTTATACTCCATATCAGTCTCCATCTTCTGATCTGTTAATGGCTGACATCAAAGAAGCAACAGGCCGGTCATGTTTGAAGTCCGAAGTCCGAAGTCCAAAGTCCAAAGTCCTAAGTCCTCTCAGCGATTCCGTACATTTGCATATTCGTTCCCGGCCCCACAATGACTCGAAGATTTTTCAATCCACGAGTTAAAAACCATATTGAATTGCTAATACATGCATGTACACTCATCGTTGTTTATACGTTTTTCAGAAAATCTTGTCCCGTGACATGCAATAAAACGAATCCAAAGTTTGTGCCGGATAGGCACAACAGTTCACCTACAGGTCAACATGCAGGTAGCTTTTAAACGCTTTCTTGAAGTTCATCAGTTCGGCACTGCCTCAGGGCCAGTCATTGTCGTCTTAACTGAATAAGCTTTCAAAATGCTTCTTATGCCCTCAAAGTACGATTCCAGCCCCTGGAATGAAAATATAACGGTCTTAAAAGTATTACTAAATTCGTCGCTTTGACCAGTTGAATTCCACGATTGAATGAAATCACAGACTACCGGCGCATGCTCATGCAAAATTCTGTCTTCTGAAGTTTACCAGGTTTCCAAACCAGTCCCCCTACATTAACTATGGCTATATATGTTAATAACACCATAAAAGTCACTCAAGGCCTGGCAGGAATTTGAATATTGCTTGTTAAGTTGGTTGGAAACAGGTGCTTGACCACAACATTCGGTTTGTTTTTATTCATTCGTCCAGAGTTAATATCACTCTAATTCGTCGTAACTATCTTAAAAATAGACCTCTATGAGGCCATGTGGTTACTGGCCTCAAATCCAAATATAGATATAGACCAAGGGCACTAGGACAAAGTCGTTGTGTATATATGTTAATAAACCGAGATAAAAATTGTACTTATTTGCTGTCAGTCCTAGTCACATTAATTCCTCTGCTTTTGATCTTTCTGGCCTCTGTTATAGCTGTTATAAAGCGCTATCTTCGGTCAAACAAACGTTTCAACGGTTTGTATTCGTTTCGAATAGGGTTTCAATCTCCGCTCCGCCAAACGTTAGTTAGCGATTTCGTTAATCGACTTAAGATCACTCTTCGTATAATTGGATTATCTTGACAGGTACGGGGGCCAGTGATGACAGTTTACGGCTACCAAGGCAAACCGTGAGCGGATTCAGTTTCGGTAATCTGACTCGGGTAAAACAGAAAGCGCGGGGGTGACCGTTGGTAGCAGTACAGGATTGAAGAAAACCTTAGTATTTTGTAGCTAAATTGGTGGGACGACAGTTTAGAAATACTTTACACAGCCGTTGCAAAACATGTCACAAAAAACGGCGAATATAAAAATAGAAGCTGCTCTGATGTCAACTGGAAATATAATACTTCATTCCTTATTGTCATAATAGTTAAATAGTATTATGCTGTAATGTCTTTTTCTGCCGTTCTTTCCTAACTCTTTCAGAAATAGCTTATAGTTATGGTAATATAAATGTGACGGTTCAGATACGGAACGTTTTTATGGAAGTTTCCTATTTCATTCCGAACAGCTTCGTCAATACTACGTTATCGAGAATTGATCAAACGTTTCCCCTACAGATATATTTATGAACTAAACTGAACAGTTTGGTCTCAAGACATATATTTATTTTTATAACCACAAACTCTCAATAATCGACTTAAACTGACCCTCGGACCGGCGCACGAAGTTCGCATATCTTTCGGCTTGCCCTTGACACTTCGGCTCTACTTCGGAGATTTCCGAATTACACACCCTCACGCATACCCGATGACATTATGTGTTACTGACTTTAAAAAAGCCAGTAACCACAAAAATGGCACTGAGTTACTAGTAGAAACAATTTTTTTTTCTGGAGAGCCAAAGACAGCAGGAAGATGGCAGCGAAACTTGCTTTGTTGAGAATCCTTGGTCTAGGTAAGGTTATATATGTTTTATATTGTATAATTTATATATTATGTTTATTATATGGATATATAGTTCCATCTTCTTTCAACACGTTATTGACAGATTCATTATATATAAAAACGATGATTCGGAAATTCTCTATTTGACTAGTATTTGTGAATGTTTTTATTGCTATTTTAGTTATTTGTTTTGTTTTTGTGTTTATAATGACCAGCAATTGCTGTAGCTTGTTTGACTGACTCGCTTATTCAGAATGTTTAATTTATTCGGTCCTATCATGGTCCTACACATTTTCTCAGCTAGTTGTTTTGCGTATCGAAGGAAGATACAATTAAAAAGAAATCCTCCAGATCTCGGATCCGAATGTGCATAACGATAATAGCTTAGTCAAAATTTTGAAATGTGTAATTTTGAGTTTGGTTATATTAATTAACGAGTTTCACTAGTCTCCAGTATTTCCGCAAAGGTTTCTTGCTGGAATATTTAATCATTGAATTAAGTACAAAACCGTATTTTAATTCTTTACGATTTACTTCACAATTGTAAGTAATATTATGCCACTGAAGGATATTAGTGACATCCTCGAAGCCGAGGGAGGTTTAGTGGAAGTCGTCGGCGAGGCCGTACGATTATCACATGAACAAAAATGTAGTAGTTAGCGACCCCCCGTTAGCGCTTTCCTTAACGCAACCAAAAATTAAATGAATGGCAGACTATACTTTTAACTCGTGTTCAACGAACTGCACTCAAGGCGATTTCCAAAATTGAATTTCTTTGTTTAATGTGTATATTGAGAGCATTTGAACGAGGTTAGTTTAACTGTTAACTGAGAAACGGCCTTCAAATTAACTGTTAACTAGGGTTTTCGATTTAGCGTCCTTTCTAAAGTTATTGCAAGACACTGATAATCACTATAACAAAGTTAAAGCTTTTTTTAATTCACAATAGATTTTTGCTCAAAATACTAACAACACTTTGTATATATAATGGTAATTAAACTGAGTGGAGTGCAATTTGGGCCGAAATCATACGAGTGATTACAAAACTGCACGTCGGCGTAGCGGGAGTGCAGTTTGATAATCGCGAGTGTAAACGTAATCAGGAGCCTTCAATTCGTGTTGTCGTTGTTTACTAGTAATCTCAGGACTTATATACAACCATGTGCTCACAAAAACTACTTGTGCGCATGTGCGGCACAAGGCATCACACAGGGAGCCCATTCCTTGACATCTCCCCCTTTTGATTGAAAGTCTGTAATACAACTGAGTTACATATATTACTAAACTGGAACGAAATAACAAACTGTTCAGTGTTCATGACTAACTTAATGTCTATAAGTGTCAAACAAATTCCATATGCTTAATGTCCCTTAATAAACAAGTTCAGCTTTGACGGTGGTTTCACAATACGGCCACTGCTTGTCCTCTTGAAGTTGTTGAACGTATCCTCAGCAGCAGGCACTGGTTGATCCACTTGTCTGGTTGTAGCTGTGGGTGGTGGTTGGTCTTTGGAAGATGGTGGTCCAGTTGTCATTGTTGGTTCATCTGGCGCTGTATGCTGTATGTTCTGTCCTTCAGGTGTAGGCTTCAGATGTACTCTGTTGCGTCGTACCTCCGAGCCACTAGCAGCTTTAACAATATACGAGCGAGGTTGTTGGAGTTTGTCCTTGACCTCAGCAGGTGTCCAAGTCTTTGAAGATGGGTTGAATACAGCAACTGCTTGTCCAGGCGACAAGTCCTTTAACTCTCGTTGGTGTTTCTGTCCATGTTGATGACGCTGTACTTCCTGGCGTTTTTGCAGTTGTGCCAGGTCGTCGTCGTTCGTCTGTAGGCGTTGTAGACGGCCGCTTGATGGTAATTGAGTCCGGTAGTCTCTTTGGTTTAGTAGCTTTGCTGGTGACTGTAGCTTGTTATCCACTGGAGTGGTACGGTAGTTCAGTAATGCGATGTAAGGGTCTTCCCCTGCATCCTCCGCTTTTTTCAAGAGGTTCTTCACAGTTTGAACCATCCTTTCACTGAACCCATTGCTTTGTGGATATATTGGAGAGCTCGTTGTGTGTTCTACTCCCCATTTTGTACAGAATTCCTTGAACTCACGGCTACTATATTGCGGGCCGTTGTCTGTTACCAGCGTTTCTGGAATGCCATGCTCAGCGAAGATTGACTTTAGGTGATGTATTATGGCATTAGATGTTGTTGCATTCAGCTTCCTGACCACTGGGAACTTTGTGTAGTAGTCAGCGACTAACAGGTACTGACTCCCATGAAAGTCAAACAAATCTGAGTGCAGCTTCTGCCAGGGAAAGCTGGGTAAGTTGTACTGGAGAAGTCGTTCTTTAGGTTGTTGTTTTGCGTACTTAATGCAAGTACTGCAGCTGGATGTCAGTTCTTTGATGTCTTTAGAAATTCCTGGCCAAAATACGCAGTCTTTGGCCCTCAGTAGGCACTTTTCAGTACCCATGTGACCTTGATGTATGATGGTTAACATCTGTGGTCGTAATTTTGGAGGGATGATTAGGCGGTGTCCTTTGAGAACCAGACCGTTCTCTACGCTCAAGTCTTCCCTGTAGTTCCAGTAGTCCTTCAGGTCATTGGGACAGTCCTGGAAACGTTCTGGCCACCCCTGGTATACTAAGTCTTTCAGATGGCTCAGCGTCTCATCCTTGCTTGTTTCCTCACGGATTTCATCCAATCTAGCAGGTGTCGCTGGAAGTGTTCCAGTTATCATGTCAACTTGGATCTCCGGAGGTTCGATACCTTGTGTTGCAGGTGGTTCCATGTAGCTTACTCGTGACAGTGCATCAGCCACAACATTGGTTTTGCCGGGTATGTATCTTATGTCTACATCGTACTTAGCCATCCTTAGCAGGAGCCTTTGCAGGCGTGGTGATGCGCTTGTGATACTCTTTTTCCATATGCTTTCCAGCGGCTTGTGATCTGTCTCGAGAATCACTTTTTTGCCATAAATGTAGTGGTTGAGTTTCTCGAGTGACCAACAAGCAGCTAAAAGTTCACGTTCAATGTTACTGTATCTTGTTTCTGCATCACTTAAGGAACGGCTTGCGTAGCAGATCGGCTTCCCATCCTGTAGTAAGACACATCCTAAACCTTTCAGACTTGCATCTGATTGGATCAGGTTGTCTTTGTTGTCGTCGTAGTAAGCTAAAACAGGTGCTTCTGTTATCACCTGTTTGAGTTCCTGAAAGGCCTTTTGGTGTTCAGGTTGCCATACAAAGGGTACTTCCTTCTTCATCAGCTGACGCAGAGGCTCTGACGTTTGAGCTATCACCGGAGAGAAACGGTTGAGATAGTTAATCATTCCCATGAATGACTGCAGTTCTGTCAGGTTCTGTGGCGGATCCATGTCGACGATCGACTTTACTTTCTTCTCATCAGGTTTTAGTCCTTCAGAAGTCCACGTCAGTCCGAAGAAAAGACGTCTCATCAACTTTGAATTGGAACTTGTCAGGGTTGAATTTCACGTTGTTTTCTCTTGCCGTATCAAGAGTGTTCAGTATGTTTTGATCATGATCATTCTCGCCTTTTCCGTAGATGAACGTGTCATCAGCAATTCGGTCAATCCGTCTATGTGTCCAAACACTGTATCCATCTTTTCTTGGAAGATGTCTCCACTGCAAGTCAGTCCAAATGGGAGTCGATTCCACCTGAACTTCCCCCAGGGAGTGCTGAATGTGCAGAGCTTGCTGCTATCTTCGTCAAGTTGGACTTGCCAATAACCGCTTCGAGCATCAAGAATGCTGAAGTGTGTAGAACCGCTGACCTGAGGTATCACATCGTCTACAGTCCGTGTGTAGTACGCATTACGTTTCACGGCTTTATTCAGGATCCCCGAGGATCTAGGCATAGGCGCATCGAGCCGTCCGCCTTGGGCGTGACTACAACTTGAGTTGACCCATGGTGTGAATTCGTTTTGTACTTCGGTGATGATTCCTAGGTCTGTTAATCTTTCCAGTTCTCTCTTGTACGGCAGGTTGTAGGTGGACAGGTACTTGTCTCGGTGGGTGCTGTACTGGAGGGATGCTTTCATCTATTTCTATGTGGTAAGGTTGTCCGGGGAACAACCCTATTCCTGAGAATACATCCTTGTACTCTTTCATCAAATACTCTTTCGTAAGTGGGGATGTGTGCTTTCCCCATTGGAGGGTTGGGGCTGACTGTCACAGGCCAGTTTAACTTCAGCAGATTCAGTTCCTGGGCAGTGGTGTTTCCAATTATCACTGGGCCTAGAAACTTCTACTACTTCGAATGCTATCTGCTTTGGTGCAGGGTTATGGGGACCCTGGACATACATTTGCAAGACCCCAGGTTAGGGATCTCTGTTCCCCCATAGGCTGTTAACTTAAATGTAGGCTTCTCAAGCTTAGATGTATTGGAAAAACTTGGCTGTACAAGGACTTTGGTACAATATTTGTCTCAGCTCCTGAGTCTATCTTGCATGTGACTGTTGTTTGACTTCCCCGTGGGTTGGGAGCTATCTTGATACTCAGTAGGGCTTTCTCTTACATGCGACAGTGTTCACACTCAAGGGTGTTGCTTCAATTGGACCCATAAACACAGCTGGATCAGGAAGACAAGATTCACTAGTATTGGCTGTAGGTTTAGCCTCAACTTCATGCACATTTTGCTTCTTTTTCTTTGCAAAACAAACATTGCAAAGTGTCCAATTTTCTTGCAAAAATGGCATTTAGCACTCTTGGCTGGGCACTTGTCACGTGCATGTGGGCCTCTTCCACAACCAAAACATGATTTTTTCAATGTTTCTGCTCCATGAGATACTTTATTATCTGACTTACTTGGTTTTCCTTGCTGTGCTTTGACATGTTTTTTAACTGTATTTACCTCCGTTTTGCTCATCACCTTGAGTTGAGTTTCAGCCGACTCTTCAGCTTTAGCCAGATCTTTAGCCTTTTGGAGTGTAAGGCTGTTTCCTTCTTTCAGGCACTCCTTCCTTACTCTTTGGGAATTCATTCCAAACACCAGAAAATCACGCAGGAACCGGTCATGGTGACCCGCGGGATAATTGGCTTCCTTGATCAACAGCTTTAATTTGGCGATGTACTGTTCCAGAGAGAGTGTTCCTTGCTTTATGTTGTATAGCTCCCATGCAGCTATTAGCTCGTTAGAGTGAGGTTTTACGAAATTTTCGAACCTGTCGAAATAGTTGTTTAACTTTTTCTGGTCGTCTTCCGACAAGTCCCAGCTGTTGAACAGCTCTAGGCCCGTTTGGCCTGACCAATATAGTAGGTATTTGCATTGAATCGCTTCTTCCAACTTCACAAGCGGTCCTGAGAACAAAAGCTGACACTGTTGCTTCCATATCTTAAATCTGTTGTATAAACCTTCGTCTGTGGACCAGTCCATTGTAGGTCCTTTAAGGATTTGGCTGGCAGCCATGTTTAGATCGATCGTGTGGATGTCCTTTCTCGTCGTTTTCTCTCACTTACACCAGTGACTCGGCGTGAAACTAATCCTTGTCTGTAGTTAAGTCCTTGATCCCGGTTCTGACACCATGTAAACGTAATCAGGAGCCTTCAATTCGTGTTGTCGTTGTTTACTAGTAATCTCAGGACTTATATACAACCATGTGCTCACAAAAACTACTTGTGCGCATGTGCGGCACAAGGCATCACACAGGGAGCCCATTTCCTTGACAGTAAAGATATACTTACAGACTTTTTTGTGGACCCATTTTATATATTTTCCCCATTTAATATACATTTTATTCTTTTTTTTATACAAATGAGTAGTGTTTTTGTTTTTCCCTCTTGCTAGCCTAAACAAATTCGTTCTTAGACGTTATCATGCGCACCAAATTCATAATAACAGGACGAAACATGTTCATTAAGGTATGTTTCCAGCCTCTAAAAATAGTATCAAGTTCCGCACTGTTCCGAGAATATATTTGATTTCCTCGTGCCCAGCCCATTCCGTCACAGTTTCAGCCGTCTGCATAAGCGCTCGTGCTTGTCATGCGACCAAGCGAGCACGTGATCAGTTAATTTTGTTGTAAATTGTACTTATGAACTGCATGTACTGTACTTATGATCACAAAATAAACAGATAAAATAGACGGATTTATATTAGACAAGTTTCCCGTCCTATACGTCGGTTTTCCGTTTCTAATTTGAGGAGGCAGCATAGTGACGAGACTAAAAACGGCTGCGAAGGAGACTAAGGCTGAATTTGAATTGTTCTGAGTATATAGTCCTACAAGTAGTTCAAATTCAGTTTCTTGACCATGTTTGTATATAGCCAACTGGTTTGACTCCCTGCCAATTGGCCGGGATTCTTAATTGAGGGCCATTATGTGAACTACCGCCGGGTCACCGGTAATAATGTTAAATATGAGAATTTTTTTAATTTGAATTCGGCTAACGACTAAAAATAAGTTGAAAATATCGAAACAAGGAAGTTAGTCAATGCGGAGACATAATAAAACGATCAACCAATTTTTCCTTTGATCCTTTATTCTTTATCATGCATATGCAACATGCAATTAAGTGATGGAATACACTTTAATTTTGATGCTTTGCAACAGCTCAAGTCAAAACATGCAATGCTTTTTCTAGATCTGTTAATCCTAAAACTAGCAAAGTTAGCAAAACAGGCCAAGCTAGGTACCAATTTCATCTGGACACATTTTATGCCAATCATGCAACATGTTTTTTTAACTTAGTTTAGAGCAACGAACTACCAAGCTATACTTTTTGTTACTGATGTTACAAGAGATTTTGATTGCTAACAATCTTCAGAATATAATCTAATCATATAGAATAGTTTTATTAGTGTTCTTTGGTCAAATAATTCTCAGCAAAACTAGAAGAGTGGATCAGGAGTAAACACAATGAGCAGCAAGCGAAGCATTGACACTGAACAATCTCGTACTTGAAGATAGTATTAGATCCATCTTTTGGGTAGAAGTTGTCTACACCTGTCGGAGTCCGCTTGTTGGGGGTTTCATAGATCATCCAATACTTGCTATTGACTTCATCTTGATACACGCCATCAATAGAAGTGATAAAGTGGCCATAAGGACTTGTGTCGTGGCGGTGAACTTATACGACGAGTCCTTCTTGCTGGCTTTGATCAGGATGTGATAAAGGTTCGTGTGTTGGGGTACTTCCAAATGGACTGGATTTGGATTAGGTTTTGGACCACTGGTGGTGTGGCAACAAACTCGATACTTAATGTAACCTAGTGAAAAAGAATTTATTTTGATAATAATGACCTCTATTCTACCTAGGACAAGCTAGTTCAGGGACCTTTGCGCGCTTTTAATATCCATAGAAATGTTAATAATCACGCTATACCGATGATCTCCAGCCAGAAACAGCTCGTTGGTTTTGTTGTGCGAGGACGAACTCTCGCTGACGCGCCTTCCACAACAAAAATCCGCGAGTGAAAGTTAAAACCTCTGGTACCCTCTGGGGACCACCGTTGACGAACCCTTTCGTTCGTTGTCGGCGATCGTCGCATGCAGACGGGAATCTCTAGCTAGCTGGTCATTGAAAAAACCGTTTGTCGCTCGGTAGCGAACATCAGCAAATATATAATCAATATATTTCAACCAAGCTAAAAAGGATAGGAAAATTGTTTAAATTTTAATTTCCACACTTAAACCAGTGTTATAGCTAGCGATACTCGCAGAAACATCGCACATTTAACAAATTATTAGTAGCGTACGGCAGCTTTCAGTTTCCTCGAAAATATATGCTTACGTCAGTCATTTGATTATCGTCAGTTGAAGCTGCGTCATTAATATTATTTTGCGTTAAACAGCACATATTTGCAAATGCTAAATTTATGGGGAATATCTGTTGAGTTATGCTATGTTTATGATTAAGCGACAGAGTTAAACATTGTAAAACGTTGGAAACAAATTGCAAATCAATGATTTAAGGGGTGGGTTTTAAATTGAAACTTCGAGAAGTCAGGGTTTTGAAACGAACTTTTCGGCAATAATTTGCCAACAGCATATACAATTAAGTGTACTATCAACGAGTTACTATGGCAAAATATTCAGACGTAAAGGGGTACGACTTCAATAATTTCGTGAACATATTGGGCTGTAATGGGGTTGTGTCTACCTTTATCATGCTGACTTCTTGGTCGTCGCTTCGCTCATACTGATCTTTTCAGTTCTATTTATAGATATGTAATACCTAAAATAGGACAGGATTCCAAGAAATTCCTTGCTTTCCTTTTCCCAGTACACCGGCAATGTGACATGTTTTCTAAATCTACAACTTTTAATTTTTCAACTAACAATTTTGGTTTTCGTGCCTGACATATTTTGCAACGCAGGAAGCCCAGGTTCTTGTATATATGTCCGCGTCATGTTCTTTCTGATACAACTCGACGTTATCGGTTTCATCTCATGGGAACGGTGTTTTGAGTTAACTTAATTGGAAAGGGTAGGAAGGAGAACTGGTTCCAAGGACAAACGGTGCGCCCTAAGCTGCCTAAGCTTCATCACTGCTTTCATCTATACAGATTCGGAGCACTGATCCATATTCTTTATTTTCTAATCATTGCAAACACGATCACTTACACGAATAACACGACCACTTACACGAATAACACGACCACTCACGCGACTAACACGATCACTCACATGAATAATACAAACAAAAGCGAACATGGTTGGCTGAAACAGCGAATGTCAGCGTGAAAACATCAAGTGGTTTGCAGCGAACCCTTCTCCCATTCACTTCATTCGTTAGAATTGTAAGTACGCAAGAATTTCATTCGTTTAATTTTTAAAAAGAGATTTGTTAGGCTTGCTTTTTTCATAGAAATAAATTTATTTTATCTTCGCTAACAATAAGAATACAAGATTTCTTTTAACATGTAAATATATAAATTTATCTTTAGAGAGCCTTATAATATGTACAACAAGTGATCATTGTTGATAGAGGTACCAATATTGTATACAGACTTAGGCCGTATTTACACTCAAAGACTCTAGTGTACAAAACTGAGCTTGTACATGTTACTTTACGTAAATATAAGCTCAAGCAACGTACACGTAGACTTGACACGAGTAAAAGCGCAATACACCGATCCCGGCTTTGCTTGAATGGCCACTAAACAATGGATGGTTTTCCCAATGGAATAGTAAATGTCCGAGCAACAAAACTCGAATTCGAAGATGTTTTAGATATTATCACACGATTTCTTGATGTTCCTTTAGAATGCACCCAGTCTCAGAAAGACCTTTACAAATTTCAGCAATCGGGTGCCTGTATCAGGTTGTACATCAAAAAACAGTGTTAGCTTGTCCGACGTAGCAACAGTAACTACGGAGGCAGAACAATGGATGCGGGATCGGTGAATTACATGGTGCAATTTTAATTACTGTAACTGTTTTTGCCATGACGTTTGGAAAATGTTGCACAAGCTACTGCAGGATGTTACACTCTTCATCGTGCAAAATCATGGTTCTTCCATCTGGTAACAATTGCAACAACTTGCCTCGCAACGCCATTGGGAGACAAGTCGCAGAAAAATTGCAGCGTGTGAAAACGCCTTAAAGCACAGTTAAAAAGTAGTGAATTAATGGATGTCTGTTTTTTGGTCGTGTTGGGAAAACGACAAGGACTTTGTTCGGAACATGACCTTGGTTGTTTTTTTCCATGGTAAGTCGTCACGTGACTAGCTTTGGCTAATGATGCTGACGATAGAACATTCAGTTTCTGATATCACTCAAACCCCGTACCAAAATATCTATCGCCAAAATTACCTGGAAGAAAATAATTAACTGTTTGTCAAATATCTCGGGACACAAATATTAGTGTGCAGTATTCGTGGGAATTTATCCCCACTACAAAATAACCACCAACAAATAAAAACTGACAATTCATCAGTAAAAGGACTCCTCGCGAGTAGGAGCCTCGTAACCTTTTCCAGAAACACACAAGGGGACTTGTCGCTGGAGTATTTCGCCTTGTGGAAGTGCGACATGACAAGCTTAAGAGTTAGGGTCTAATCCGTCCTAGAGATGTGGCTTTGTACTGCGTTTGTACTGTAAAACCTGGACTGGTCCCAAAATCAGATTGGACTGGACTGGACTGCACCGAGAGTCCGCGCGTTCGCGAAAGAGTTTTTATAAAGATAAAGTTAGAGTCCGAACACTCCCGAAAAGGTCGCGCAAGAAAGTAGAGTTAGAGTCCGCGGACCCCCAAAATAATCATATATAGATAAAGTTATTAGAGTCCGCGGACTCCGATATTTTTCACTATTTTTACTATAACGTCCTATTTAATGCCCCTGAGAAACCCCTGTGGTTTTCTTATCAAAGAACGCAAATATAATTTATTCGCAAAGCGGCAAAAAAGGATGTCGACCGACAAAGAACGTACGCCCGTTTATCGAACCCACCATGCACACAGTATCCACCCAACGTGAGATTCCTTCATACTCGGTCCTCAATAGACCTAATCGGCTAACGCGTTGCTATGCACGTTTCCACCCAATTCAAAACCTCTGGGAATAAGAACTTTTGTTCCAAATGTTTCCACGAGATAAAAGACAAAGAATTATATTCCCAGAGGTTTTGAATTGGGTGGAAACGTACATAGCAACGCGTTAGTCGATTGGGTCTATGACCACATTCTGCAAAAAGCTGGCGTTCATTGAGGGATTTAAAGATTTGGGATTCCTGTGGGAAAATAACAAATTTTTTTGCTCCGCTCCAAACTTCTCGCGTCCGTATTTTTCCCACAAGAATCCCAAATCTTCAACCCCCATAAAGCACGCCTGTTTTGGTGGCTACGCTGACCGTGGACACATGAACAACCATGCAGCATAGACCACTTTCAAAATTACTTGAGACCGAGGCCTATAGGGATAAAACAAAAGAAATGCTGGTCATGGCTGGCTGGTTTCTTTTGTTTAGTCCTGTTAGCCTCGTTGTCAAGCAAATTTTGAAAGTGGTCTATATATAAGTACCAATACATACCAATGCCAGGAATGATGTGGTAAAGTGCATTTAACTCAGGATCGACAGCGGTTGATATAATCTTAACTCTAGGGTATGCATATGCTATAGTATGCACGCCTGAAATTGAAATTAGTATTTAAAAAATTACTCGTGTAACATGCGAATGGTAGAAAAATGATCACAAGAGAAACGAGAAAGAAAGGCAATAGAACAGATGATGGGGGTGATGATGATGATGATGATGATGATGATGATGATGATGATGATGAGAGAATTAAAAGTGAAGGAGAAAGATAGAATTGAAGGACGAAGAAGAAGAAAAAACGCGAGGAGACGGATACAGACAAGGTAAATGATGAAGGAATAAAGAACAATTTTATCAGTTGTACCTGATTCTGCAGCGATGAGAGACACGAAAAGAATATTTTCTTCTTTGACTTCGTGATCCTACATTACAAAATAACTTTAAATTTGTGTATAAAATACAAGAGAGAAACATCTTTAGTTTCCACTCACCAACAACACTCGAATGGCCATCAAAGCTGAAACGAGAAATTTACATTTAGTGTATGGGATTCCAGTGGCGCGATACTATGTCCTTGGACAAAACAGAGGTTTTGCTTGTCATGAGAAACACATATATAGATCAAATGAGACAAGCTTTTCCAGAGAGTCAAATATTAATGGGGGTGGGGTGGGGTGGTGATAAGAGTCTGACCTGCAGCGCCTGTTGCTATAGTAGCGTCCATAGAATCACGTGATCTTCACTAATATCTTGAGGAAGTCGAAGGTAATGAAGCTAAAAACACAACGAGAAATTAAGAAAGCATACAGAATGAACAATTTGACTGTCACATGACTGCAGTGTTCACTTACGACACGACACCTTAGAGGTATTGTGCTCGTGTACGTATGAGCCTTCTATGCAGACGTCTTTACGTTCGTCACGTAACGCTAATCTCCCGTGACACTTCGTACGTATAGGCTCAATATGGTGCTGTGGTGGCTTCGGTGCATCCACGATACCCCTACTCACAGAGAGAGGGAACTTGGACTAACAGACGACACACCCACGGCTGCAAACCAAGCCTAAGGTGTACAGAAAGTCTTCCTGGTCTTCGTTTTGGTCCTTCGTGATTAAGGTTCCTACTTATGATTAATTACCTCTGGTTCATCGGTCTCGTAGTTGGTTTGTATCAGTATTTTGCCAATTCGTATGTCTTTACAGACTGACTCGAGTGCAGGTTCTAACGTCTCCCCAGCTCGTAAAATAGATACTCCACATAACTAGAACATAAACAGAATGTTGTCATCGTACTGTCCAACTTAAACTAATCATCAGTCC